>CAJHQQ010000882.1:0-132981 GCA_905132885.1 Moricandia moricandioides | reverse complement strand
TCTTTGTTCATAAGATAAATCCTAGAACAAGGGAGAGGATTTTAGCTCGCACCTGTTGGAATATTGCAGACTATCCCATGTTTGTGGCTCCTTGGTCTCCTGCGCTGGATCCAGAAGTGGCCCAGTGGTGCCAGTGGAGCTGAGAAATGTTCCATACCTGATTTTCAACAAGGAGAGTTTGAGCAGGTTGGCTACGGCTGTGGGCAAGCCAGTGTCTTTAGCTCCGGAAACAGAAAGGAAGGAGAATTTCCATGTTTAAAAGATGTATGTGAGTATATATCTGACAAGGAAGCTCCTTGAGAAAATTATTTCAGGATTCTCAAGTGGAAGAGAAGTGGAGATATCTGTTACTTATCCCTGGCTACCGGTGAAATGTGAGCTGTGTAAAAGAACGGACATGCTGCTGACATGTGCCGCTCAGGAGTGATGGATATAGTTAATCAAGGGGCAAGGGCTAGGAGTGTCTCGGTTGATAAGTCTTGAGGCAGACCTCATAATAGACACCGTTCTCGTCAGAGTCATTCGACACCTATCACCGAGAAGTCCACTTCCTCTGTGGGAGGAATTGAGACTAGTACAATAAAGGATGAGATTACGAATGCTTCAGAGCCGAAACAAGAGGCAAAGAAAGCTGCACCTTCTGCTGTTAAGAGAACAATCACAAACAGGAGTCGTCCGAGGGCTCGAAGTAGGTCTCGTTCTCCAGCGAGAGTGAACACTAGAGCAATAAGTTCCCCTCCGAAGATCAGTAAAATCAGTGCTTTGGTTGTGGTAAGGAAATTGGAAGTTAAAGATCAGTCTCAGTTGGAGGAAGGAGATTGAAGAAGATGACAGTCTAGAAAGAAACATGAGTAGGAATGCTAGTAAGAAGCTCATAGTGGAGCAGGAAGAAGAGGATGAAGTCTGGTTTACTAAGCATTCTAAAAAGTATATACGTGCACTGTGTCAGCAGGAGAGTTGGAAAGCGTCGGGAGCAGTTTGTTTGCCCCGACAATCAGCTAAGTTTCTCATGCGAGCTAAGACCTCGGGTGGGAAGCTCGGGTGTTAATCTGGTTCCCTTTCTTAAATATGTATATATGAAGATTTTTAGTTGGAATAGTAGAGGAATAAATGGTCTCGACCGTCAGAGGGTAGTTCGTAGTTGGTTGCAGAGTTTGGAGATTTCAGTTGGAGCTCTCTTGGAAACTCATGTAAATGAAGAAAATTTTCTTAGTGTTTTAGAAGCAGTAGCTCCAGGTTGGAGGTATGATAACAATTACTTGGAAGCATCAGGAGGTAGAATCTGGCTGTTGTGGAGAGAGTCAGTGTCAGTGGTGGTTTATCTGAAGACGGATCAACTTATTCGGTGTGGGGTACTTAACCCGGCGTCAGGTGTAGAGTGTACAGTGGCTTTTGTGTATGCTCATAACACAGAAGTAGAGAGGAGGAGTCTGTGGAGGGATCTGGTTACAATTACGAGTAATTCTCTGGTGGCAGCGTCTCCATTGGTGATTATGGGGGATTCTAATAAAATTTTAACGACTGCTGAAAACTTTTCACTGCAACAGTATGAGTTACTTGTTCGAGGGATGGAGAAGTTTCAAAGTTTTTTGGATGAAAGTAAATTATCAGACATGGAAATCAGGGGTACTTTTTTCACTTGGTCTAATAAAAGACCAGAGGATCCTATCCTCAGGAAGCTAGACAGAGCGCTCTGCAATAAAAGGTGGAGAGATAGATTCCCATAAGCGGTAAGTATCTTTGAAGCACCGAGTGATTCAGATCACTCACCGATAGTGGTTACCTTCTCGTCGATACCTCAGACTAGGAAGTGTAGCTTCAAGTATTTCTCCTTCTTATCATCTCATCCAAATTTCCTGACTGAGATCTTGAAGGTTTGGGAGGAAGAAATTCCGGTGGGATCAAAGCTTTTTTCCTTGGGTCAGAGACTTAAGAAAGCCAAAGCCACATGCATGAGACTGAATATACAAGGTTTTAGGAACATTCAGCAAAGAGCTAAGGAAGCTCTGAGTAATTTGCAAGATATCCAGATCCAACTTCTCTCAGCCCCTACAGACACCTTATTTCGTCAAGAATTCGTGGCCCGTAAGAATCATCAGTTCTTTGAAGCACCTCAGGAAATTTTCTTCAGTAAGAAGGCCAAAATCAGATGGCTAGACTGTGGAGATGCAAATACTAAGTTCTTTTACAAAGCTGTTTTGGCCCATCAGTTGAGAAAAGTTATTACTTATTTGATAGATGGAGGGGGGGGGGATCAGATTTTTAATATGTCTCAGATCAATGATATGGTAGTGGCTTACTTTCAGAATCTCTTGGGTTCAGAGGATGAGTCACTTCAGGATATCTCAGTAGAAGAGTTAAGAGGTTTTCTGCCGTACAGATGCACTCCGGAGGTGGCTGAGAAGCTAGTTTCAATTCCTTCTGACGAAGAAATAAAGTCTGTATTGTTTGCCATGCCAAAGAATAAAGCGTTAGGCCGAGACGGTTATTAAGTGGATTTTTTCTTGGAAGCTTGGGGTATAGTTGGGAAGAATACAATTGAAGCAGTTAAGGAGTTCTTCACGGCAGGTCGAATGCTGAGAAGTTTAATACTACTACTATATTGCTTATACCGAAGGTGGTTGGAGCTGAGCAATTATCACAATTCAGGCCGATCTCGTTGTGTTCTACTGTCTATAAGGTAATGGCCAGAGTGCTAAAGAAGAAGTTGAAGTTATGCGTCTCAGATATAGTTCAACGCAATCAAGTGGGTTTGTTCAAGACAGGCTGCTCTGCGAGAATGTGTTGTTAGCCTCAAAGCTAGTGAAAGACTTCAATGATCAAGGTCAAACGACTAGAGGGTGCCTTAAAATTGATATTTCAAAGGCATACGATAATCTTAGCTGGGATTTCTACTTAAGGTTCTATTTGCGATTGAAATGCCTGAAAGATTTATTGGGTGGATTAAGGATTGTGTTACTACTCCCTCTTACATCATAGCGTTGAATGGTGAGTTTCAATGCTTTTTCGCGGGGAAGAAGGGTCTTAGGCAAGGTGATCCCATCTCATCTTTACTATTTGTGATCGCCATGGATATACTTTCCAAAATGCTAGATAAGGGCGCAATGGAAGGGAGATTCAGTATTCACCCCGAGTGTGAGGCACCACTGATCACCATATGAGTTTCGCTGACGATGTGTTGATCTTCTTTGATGGTATTGCGGATTCACTGAGAGGGATTCTGAAAATTCTTGAGGAGTTCAGACAAATATCAGGTTTGAAGATCAACAGACAGAAATCAAAACTTCTGCATGATGGGGGTAGCACTAGTAGATGTCGTGATCTGGCTGCTGCAATGGGGATTGCTCAAGGAGCTCTCCCTTTGCGTTACTTGGGAGTCCCTTTATCTCCAAAGAAAATGAAACGTTCAGACTAGCAGCCTCTTCTGGATAAAATTGCTGCTCGCTTCTCCTCTTGGACAATCAAGCACTTGCCCATTCGCGGGTAGGTTTCAATTAATCCATGCAGTGATCTACTCTACTATCTCCTTTTGGGCTTCTATGTTTATCATCCCTGCGGAGTGTGTGGCTATATTAGAGCGAATTTGTGGGGATTTTATTTGGAATGGCGCCCCAAACTCAACAAGAGGAGCTAAGATCTCATGGGACTCTTTTTGTACTCCAAAAGAAGCTGGTGGTCCAGGCTTAAAACGCTTAGCAGATTGGAACATAGTATTTGGGCTGAAACTGATCTGGCTTATCCTTACAGCCGGAGGTTCGTTATGGGTTTTCTAGGTGAGAAGGAACCTGATTGGTAGAGAGAACTTTTGGGCTTTAAATCACTCAAGGAGGGAAGTTGGATATGGAGATCAATTTGTCATCTACAACCAGTGGCGAGGCCTATGGTGTGTTGTGAACTGGGCTCTGGCATTACTGCCAGTTTCTGGCATGATAATTGGACTTCCCGTGGTCCTCTTATTGATCTGATAGGGGAAAGAAGTCTGCAGGTGACTGGTTTACCCATCGATGCAGTGGTAGCGGATGCATTGACTGATGATGGGTGGTGGCTGGACAGAAATAGAAGCAGAAGCCCTTCCATTACCTTGTTGAAGGCCTGCCTGCCGAACGCACAAGGGATTATTGATTCTGAAGAGGATGACACGTTTATCTGGTACCCGGAGCCTGGTCGTGGAAGTGGGAGTTTCTCAGCTAGCGCTACATGGAGAGCACATCATCACTTTCCAGTAGTGTTCTGGCATAAGGTGGTGTGGTTCTTTGGTAGGGTACCTAAACATGCCTTCATTACATGGATCGCAGCTAGAGACAGAATGGTAACAAGAGATAAACTAATTCGGTGGGGTTTAAGAGTTCCATCGAGCAGTGTCCTCTGCCACTCTCATGAGGAATCTCGAAATCATTTATTCTTTGATTGTTCCTTCAGCGGTCAGATTTGGACGTTCTTTACTTCTCGGATGCATCTCACGCCCCCACAGGATTTTGAGGCAATTCTGAGATGGCTTAAAGCTCTTTCTAGAGAGACTAATGTCACTTTGATTGTGAGACTCATCTTCCTAGCAGTCTTGTACTTGGTCTGGAAAGAGAGAAATAGTAGAGTACACGGAGGTGTGGAGAAAACTCATCGAGCTATTATAGCCGAAGTTCAGCAGATTATCAGGTTTAGACTTGACCCCTTGACCCGTCAACAGGTTCTGGCACCAGGACAACTTTAAGTGCTTGCAGTATGGCTCTCATTCTTTGATAGGTAATCGTTGCATGTCTTCAAGAGGGGTGAGTTGGTGGTAAGTTTTGGTAAGTGGGCCATGGGGCCTCTTTTTTTTTTCTTTTTAGTCTTTTTTGTTTGCCTGGTTGGGTTTTTGTAATGGGCTTTTGTCTTTCTAATAATAAATGGAAATTTAGAGTAAAAAAAATATTATGTTGTTAAAACCAAAAAGGTTATAGAGAGAAACCAATGTTGAATTGGTCCAATGGTAAAATAAATACTAGTAGCCTTTCGCTGTTCGAGTTTACAATGTTTGGGTTCGTAGTAAAAAGATGAAATCACTTTCTTGGAAAAAAGGTTACAGAGAGAAAGATTATTGAAAGTAAGTTGGCAACTCAGCCTATTGCATACAGGTCTTGTGCTTTGTAACGGTACGTCGACAACCTTTTTCCATTAATTATTAGTATTAATTTGGAATTATTTGAAAAGGCTACTACATTTATTATATTAAAAAAAGTTTAGCATGAATCTCTCTTGTTGATTGAGGTCTTTAGTCGAACAAGTAGTGTTGATTTTCTTAACGCACTATGATAGTGTTTCAACTTTCAAAACATTATCTTCCAAAGCTTCTATTGTCCTCAAGTGCTTCTGTTTTACATTCTGTTATACTTTTATCGCTGTTAATAATTGATAATTCTCCCCCACCATTAGAATAATTGCGATGGAGCTTCGTATATCTTTATATATTTTTGCAGTAGCGGAGAATTGAACATCTTTTATGTATCGTATCATCATAATTTATGATTGTTTTTGACTAGAGAAATAAAATAATCATATCATTATAGTTATTTAGTAATTGTATTGATGTCTTACGGTTGTTCCACTTAGTAACCAATAGCCCTTAGTTTTTGTGCAGAGCCTCAATTACTTCAATTCTCAGTTTTTAATCGGGCATTACATGTTCGTTCAACTTTCCAATAAACATCTTATACAATCAGAAATACGTGGATCTTAAGCCTTAAATGGAGTAAAAATAAAATTTTTTTGTTCATTACTTCATTTTGGAGTAAAATATGGAATAGAGATGGAGATGACATATTTTTCTTTGTTCTGATAACCTTGTTTTATGACATGTTTTATTAAAACTGCAGGATCTCCTAATCTCGTAGTAGGACATGTAAGCCTTAAGTAAACTACTTATTATAACTAGTTAGTTTTTACAAATGGGTTGTGGCTTCGAGCTTGTTTAGCTTGTCTTTGAATTACTCAGTTAGCTAGCAGGACTTCGAGTTTGATATTTGGAGAATCTATGAGAACATTGAGAAGGACTACGTTATCAAGTGGTTATATCAAGTACTCCATGTGATTTGTTATGTTGACCAATACTTTATCACTGGTAGATCTGAATGTTAGCCTTAACCTTTTCTCAGTCCAGTTCTTATGATAATATCTGAACTAGTGTACATGCCCAATATGTAAGCATAGGCATTCGGGTCTTCGAGTCCGGTTCGGGTCGGGTCATGTCGGGTGTTGGTTCATGTCTTAGATAATTGGACCCAGTAGGATAATTAGAATTTTTGGTTCGGGTTCAATTCGAGTCCGGGTCGGGTTCAGTTTGGATCTTATCGGGTCCGGTCCAGAAAAATAGCCAAGCACACAAAAAATCTGAAAATATTCAAAATACTCGAAAATATCTAAAATTTTACCTAAAGTCTGTTTGAAAACATGGAATCTATCCAATATTTTATTCAATTACACGAACTATATTTTTAAAAATCTAAAATCTTATCCGAAACCCAAAACTATACAAAAAACCCAAACGCGAAAGTTTAAAAAATATTCGACATATCAAAAATATACTAAAATACCCATATATACTAGAAATTTCATGTATATTAGGTAACCTATAAGGTCTCTGGTTCGGATCGGGTCAGGTCAGGTCCAAGATACGTGCGTCTTCCACAACAAGACCCAATGAGATAAAATGACATTATACCCGACCCGAACTGGCTTTTTCGAGTTGATTCCAATTGGAGTTTTCGGGTCCGATGTAATGACCAGACCTACCAAAATGTGCGCTTGCATGGAGAAAAAGAACCATCATAGAGTTTATTACATGACCGTCTATTCAGAATCCGTGAATTTGAAGCTGTGTATTATTATTATCTCAGATCAAGTTTGGCATAGCTTGATAGCTTTTAGGTCTCCTTTTTCCCAATAAACTTGGACCGACTTGTTTGCCAAATTATGTGATGGGTCCACGTTCCTATGAAAGAGTTGACTTCGTTACCACTATGACGAAGAATCATGTGGTATCCTGATTACTCATGCGTGTGGATTGGTGTTGAGGCATATAGGTTGTGTATTAAGTGGGTCAGGAAAAGTGGATAGATGCATTTTGTCCATGCATTTGTTACTATCAAGCATATACATGATCACGTCTGGACTGCAACTGCAACTGCGTCGCATAGACTAATCACTGCTTCTTCACGCAATACCTTGGCATTCATAACCAGGAAACAACTTGTTCTGTTTAGTGACAGTGACACAAAATTATATATGACTAGCACTTATCAGTGTTTGGTTAGATGAACTGTAATGTCTTTTGATAAGAATGCATGATTTACAATCCATCGTTAAAAAAAAAATAACTTTGCGAAGAGATGTTTGATGAACTCAGTGAGATGCTACTAAAATGTATTCTCTCTGTATACACCATGTGCTACATGCAAAAATTTTCTTTTCTTTTGGTAACGTATATACATGTTTTGCTTAGATCTAAAATCTTCTATCTAATTATGAGAACGTATTCCGAAGTTATGATAGCCTCATTTATGAGCACTAAAAAAAGAACCCATGTGATATCGCACAAAAACTCATTTTGTAAATATGCCAGATTGAATACTATAGTATCTGTTAATTTATATTGATATAATCTTTTTTATTTATAATAGTAACTTGAATTTCCAGAAAAGTTTTTATAAAACACTAACATTTACTATATTTACATAATAAATAAATAAAATCAATACATTGATAAATTATAGATTTACTTTTTTGAAATTGTAAATAGTTTTTATTGAATTTTTAAATATTATATAGGATAAAGTATTATTGAGATATAAATACTCTAGAATTTTATCGGCTTCTCAATCAAAGTTCTAAACTTAAGCTAACATATAAGAATAACAAATAGAACTCTTCATGTTTATATATGTTTCTTCAAAAATCACTGAAAATAATTTACAAGTGAATCTCTCTATTTTATAGTCTATTTGTGATTGTTGATTATCAACCACAACTTCTTATATAGATAACAAAAGATTGCAATGCTTGAGAACCAAAGATTGTAATGGCTGAAACCAAACATTGCAAGGATTGATAGCGGTTGATAATCAAATATTGCAATAGTTAGCTATAGGTTGTAATGGTTAACACCAAAAGTTACAAGGGTTTATCACCAAAGATGACATTGGTTCTCCACTAGTAATTATATTTACCAACAACAAATTCATTTCATCTAAAAGATGATGTCAATAGTTTTTATAGAAAATAAAACTAAATTTAACTGTAGAGTTTCTTCTTAGTTTTTAATTTAATAAATCAGTTTTTATTAAGGATATTGAGTATGACATCATAGTTTCACTAAGCAAAAGATGTGTTCATTGTTTGACAAATTATATTTTCTAAGAACTTAACCATTAAACTTTTTATTAAATTTTTTCATTAGAAAAGTTATATATTTTCAGAAGTTTAACCATTAATTTTTCATAATATAAACCTTTTAGACACTCATTCACAAAAAAAATATTTTCATTTGTCGAATAGTTATATCTTTTCAGAAAATTAATCATTGAACCTTTTCACTAAATCCTTTCATAATAAATAATTATATATTTTCATTAAGATTAGCTATTGAACATCTCATAATATGTTAACACCTTAAAACCTTTTTTTACTTGACACCTTTTGGCATCTTAAATTGTGACATCTCACAAACAATTTATCTATAATTCTAGAATTTAGTATGCAACATTTCAGGCACACACAAATAAAATTCTAGAACATATTAACCATAAGGTGCATTTATCCATATAGTTTTCTTTAATGAATTTTTAATTATCGTTCAACTGATTTTACCATAACAAAAACTTATCCACAATATCACTACCTTTAAAAATTCTATTTATGTAAATCAATAGACAAATTTTCATAATGCATATTATGCATTTGGGTAGGTATTTTTTTTTATTTTAACCAAACAAATACTAATCTTTAGTGTTTTTTTTCTCAAGTTTGTTAAGTTTTCCACAAACAAAACATGTACATACCTCTTCCTTATAAATTTATAATGAATAGACATGTCAACAAATTGTTTTGCCAAGATGTAAAGTGAAGGCACTTATCCATACCATGTACACGTTCGTTTATGTGTCATGTTATTACAACAGAACTTCAGAGTATTTATTAGATATTATAACAACCTGTCCCGTGGGACCCAGCTGCAGCTCATCGACTCTAACCTCTCCTCTGTGATACAACCTTCCCAAATTCACCCATAGGCCTCGGCTCACAGGTGGGTTATTGGTGCACTTGGTGTTACTCTAAACCAACACCTCACCTTTTAAAAGCACTCCTACAGAGAAGTTGTCACCAAATTCCGACTTAGGATTAGGGTCGATGCGCTGCAGCACCAACTGAGTCCCACAGGACAGGTTGTTGCAAATATATGCCACATTTTTTTAAAAATGGTTATAAGATTCTCTACAACTAATTAGAGAATTAACCAAATCTAGAAGAAATTCTTTTAAACAAATACAATTTTCAAAATAAAATAAAAACACTATATTAAGATAAAAAGATACATAGTTATATATTTAGACAGATATCTTAAATAATAAATCGAAAAATACCAAATATTTTCTAAGATCTCTTCTATAAAGTTATAGATTGCTTTAGAAAATATTAATAAACTTATGATACCTCGAAGAGGTATGAACGTGTTTAAACCAAATAGGTACGAACGTGTCGTGACTAAAGAGATGGGAATATACTGTCACTATAGAGGTGTGAATATATTATGACCAAGTAAGTGCGAAAGAATCATCACCAAATAGGTGCAAACATGTCATCACCAAAATGGTGCGAACATATCATCACCGAATAGGTGCAAACGAGTCATTAACCAAATGGTGCGAATGGATCATCACCTAAGGTGTGCAAACATGTTGTGACCGAAGAGGTACGAAAAGATCATCACCCAAGAGGTGCAAACATTTCGCAGCCGAAGAGGTGAGAACATGTTGTGACCGAATAGGTGCGAACAGATCGTCACCCAATAGGTGCGAACATTTCGTGGCCGAAGAGGTGAGAACATTTCGTGGCCGAAGAGGTGAGAACATTTCGTGGCCGAAGAGGTGAGAACATTTTCTGTCCGAAGAGGTGCGAACAAATCGTATCTGAAGAGGTGCAAAAATTTCGTGTCCAAAGAGGTGCGAACATTACGCGTCCGAAGAGGTGCGAACATTTCGTATCCAAAGGGGTGCAAAAAATTTATATCCGAAGAGGTGCGAACATTACGTGTCCGAAGGGGTGCGAACATTTCGTGTCCGAAGCGGTGCGAACTTTTCGTGTCCAAAAGGGTGTGAAATATTCGTGTCCGAACAGGTGCAAACATTTCGTGTCCGAAGGGGTGCGAACATTTCGTGTCCGAAGGGGTGTGAACATTTCGTGTCCAAAGGGGTGCGAACATTTCGTGTTCGAAGAAGTGAGAACGTGGTGTGAATGAAGGGTGCAAACGTATTATCACCAAAAGGATGAAAATATATCATTATCGAATGGGTGCAAATGTGACGATATATAACAAATCAAAATTAATTTGAAAAGGTATAAGCTATAGATGCAATTTTTCATACCAAAATTATTATAAGTACATATAACTATTCATTTAAAAAAAATACATTTTTTTATATAAAATTTTAATAGATGTGTTTTTTCACGTTAATACACTAACTTGATATAAACAATTCTCAATGTTTATGTGAATGACTATAAGCAAAATAAAAACTAAAAGACACAATTCTTAAAAAAAATATATTCAATTTTTTTTATGAAAATACACAACTTTTTATAATTAAAAATGCAATTCTTAAAGTTAATATATTTCAGTTTTTTTTTATGAAAAGACACATCTTTTTATAATAAAAAGATGCAATTGTTAAAATTAATACATTTCAGTTTTTTTTAATGAAAAAACACAATTTTTTTATAATAAAAAGATGCAATTCTTAAAACTAATACATTGCAGTTTTTTTATGAGAAAAACAACTTTTCAACATTAATTGGAATTGCTATTATTAATAGATTTAGCAATTACATTTTTGTTGATGCTGGTGCTGGTGCTGTCACTTGAACAGCTTGACTAGAGTTACCTAAGATCTTGTGGCATGTTTGGACCTAACAGTGTCTCCATTTAGGACAAGTCAAATGTTGTTGAAGTCACTTGTCAATGCAAGGAACATGAAACCCTTGTTGCACTTAGGGAGCAGCCTAAGCTTTTCACGACAAACAAAATCTGACAAACAGATGACACATTCTTCACCAATCCCATGCAGGTTCATCTCATATGCGTAACTCACGACAGGGAACATTTTCAGAGCTTTCTTATTCATTCTTTTTGGTTGATGAACTGTGTGGTGTTGAAAGAATAGAGGTAGACTCGGAGATCGTGAAACTTGAGCAGCATCTGAATGCACAACGAATGATGTAATGTAACATGAGGCAGCAGATGTCCACATATGAGGACTGAGAGAAGCATCAGCACTGTCCCACTGAGGTTGTTCTCATGGGTGACAGGCAGCGCGGTCCAGAACCGTCCGGCACCTAAAGCAAACCTCACAAATGATGCCCTTCTACTATAACTATATTTCCTATGTTACGAAAGTTAAAAAAAAAAACAAAATAGTATCAAATATTATTAAAAGTTAGTTTTTTTCCTATAATAAAATACAAAACACCAAAACATAATTTGCAGCTCATTTTGTTTGTTTTGCCTTCGTATTTGCAATTCAATTGATTGATTTCTATTACTGTTTAAATTGTATTTTCTATAAATCAAAAGAAACAAGAAAAAAATCTAATTTATAGATACACAAAACAAACAATAAAATACGGTAATGTTAACTTCACAGATTTTATTTTTCTCACGAAGTTCAGTAAATATTAAAAACCTTTGATAGGTTAAAGCTTTTTTATAATTGCAGAAGTTCCTAAAAAAATTTTATAACTTGCAAAAAAATTAAAGAAAGAAAAAAAAACTTACTTGGAATTACTCCGACAAAGATAACTCACAATGAAAGAGTCGAACTTGATGATGAACTGATTCTCTAAGTTAATTGTTATAATATATCATATTTATACATCTCTTTTAGCAGAGCCGAGAAATTAAATTAAAAAATCAGAGAAAATAAATCACTTTAATAACACAAGAAATAATCATGTTTTGTTTGATTAAATTATTATATGATAACACATAATTTAGTATAATATCTAAACTAATAAAAGAAATCAGAGTTGTTAAACATGTAACCATATCCCTCGTATTTTGATTGAATCTTAGTTTTTGTATTTAAAAAATAAAATAAAAAGAATAATGCTATTATTACCAAAAAAGGATAAAAGGAAGCAGGGACTCGAACTCTTAAACAACAGAACATCGGGAGAATCTACAACCAATAAGCTAAAGTAAACATTTTTACAATGTGCGCCCCAAAAATTTTTATACTCTGTGGCGCCTAAAGCCCTAGCTTTATGGGCTTTAGCTCAGGACCGGCCCTGGTAACAGGAGGAGATGGCGCGACCGCAAGGGCTCATTGAGTGTTGTGGTCAAATGGATTATGCAGAAGCAGCTTTCTAGAGACAAGACCGCCAAGGAGTTGTTCTTGGAAGCTTGAGCTGAAGAAGGTACTTCTTTTGCAGACATTTTTTTTTTACTCTTTGAATCAAAGTATCTTCTCTCTGTTTTGCTAATTCTTTTTTAAAGTTTTGAGGAATTCAAAGTGGTCTAATATATAGGTTGAGAGGATTGCTGATTAGTATTAATGAGCTGGGACTGCAATGTTGAAGATAATCTTGAAGATAGCTGGATTATCAAGTTAACCTAAAAGTTATTTGGAAAAAGGAAATACATTTTATCTAGGAGTAAATATGTTTAGTGTGATTAGGAATATCATATCTCTATATAAGGAGATGCAAACATGTTGCATAATGAGATATAGAGATTGATTTGCGAGAGCTTAAGTTTTGAGTTAGTTTCTTAAGTTAATAAAAAAGAGTTTTCTTATAATCTATGAATCTAATATCTTGTGATTAAAAAAAATAATTGGTATCAGAGCAAAACAAAGGAGACAATACGGTAACTATGGGAGATCTCTCAACCAACGTCAACAAATCGAAAGAAGGATCATCATCTTCGATAAATTGTCCCATGCTAACCACTATGAAATATACCGCATGGGAAATCCTGATGAAGATACTTCTTAAGGTTCATAAAGTGTGGGAGTTTATTGAGAATGAATCAGCCGAGAGTGATAAAAACGATATAGCGTTTGCTTTAATCTTCCAATCCATTCCAAAAGCTCTTATTTTACAAGTAGGAGACCTTGACACGGCAAAGAAAGTGTGGGATGCCATCAAAGCTCGACATCTAGGAGCAGACATGGTTAGAGAAGCAAGACTACAAACCTTGAATGCAGAATTTGATCGTTTGAAGATGAATGACAACACAACTATCGATGACTTTGTCGGAAATCTATCCGAAATATCCTCAAGATCAGCTGCTCTAGGTGAAACGATGGAAGAATCCAAACTTGTGAAAAAATTTCTCAAGAGTTTACCCCAAAAAAATTATATACACATGGTGGTTTCCCTAGAACAAGTTCTTGACCTAAAAGTAACAACTTTTGAAGATATCATTGGCCGATTGAAAGCTTATGAAGATGAGGAAGACAGTCAAAGTGATCAAAAGATACTAATGTATGCTAACTCGGAACACCAAACACTCAACCTTATGGAGACTATAGAGAAAGAGGTCTAGGAGGACGCTTTTATGGTAGAGAGAGAGGTCATGGAAGTCTTACATAGACATATACTTCACAACGATTATGTGTTTTAAGTGTGATAAACTCGTACACTTTGCCTCAAGTTGTCCCGACAGATGTTAAAGCTCTAGGAGGCGTATGAGACTAAGAATGATGAAAACCAAGAAGCAGATGGTTTTTAATGAAAGAAGTAGTGTACCTTAATGAGAAGAATGTGAAACCAAAGAAGTTTGAATGTCATGCCAATAATAACAGAGTATGTTATTTAGACAACGGCGCAAGCAATCACATGACGGGCATGAGAGATTACTTCAAAACCATTGATGAGAGTATTACAAGCAAGGTTAAATTCAGTGATGACTCAAGAATCGACATCAAAAAATGATCGATATTGTTTGTGAGTTAAAACAGAAAAATTGCTCACTGATGTCTATTTCATACTATACCTCAAAAGCATATCATCAGTCTTGGACAAGCTACATAATCTGGATGTGAAGTAAGAATGAAAGAAGAAAACCTTAAACTTCATGATAAAGAAGTAAATCTTATTGTCAAGGCTAAAATATCATGGAATCGACTATGCAAGGTTCTCATGGATATTGTTCATACCGAGTGTTTCCAAGTTGCTACTTAAAGCGATTACAGTAGATGGCACGCACGGTTAGGACATATTGGAGCAAATACATTGAAGTCAATGATGAAGAATCAATTGGCCATAGGTATACCAAACATGAGCTTCGAGAATGAAACATGTGCAGCATGCTTACTTGGTAAACAAACAAGGCGTTCGTTTCCAAATGAAACTTCATACCAAGCTACTCAAAAACTGGAGCTCATACATGGGGATTTAGTTGGACTTATCACACCACCTACGGCCGGGAAAAGTAGATATATTTTTGTGCTCATCGATGATTATAGTTGTTACATGTGGTCGATATTGTTGCAGGAAAATAGTGAAGCACTCAAAAAATTCAAAAGGTTCAAAAAATGGTAGAAGGAGAAACTTGGGAAACAATTAAGACTTTCAGAACCGAGAGCGGAGGAGAATTTACATCCACTGAACTCAAGAAATTCTGCAAAGCAACATGAACCAATAGACACCTAGCTGAACCTTATTATCCCCAAAAAAACGGAGTGGTAGAACGTCGAAAAGAACAATGTTAGATATGACTATAAGCATCTTGAAACACATGTTTGTACCTAATAAACCGAGTCACGACAAGGACTTTGGTGTCACAAACTCCGTATGAGATTCTTAAAGGTAAGAGGCCTAGCATTGAACATCACCAAATTTTTGGTTGTTTAGGGTACGCAAAAACAGATAACCAGCATCTAAGAAAGCTGGATGATCGAACGAGAACGCTGGTTCACTTGGGCACAAAACCAGGATCAAAAGCATACAAGTTTTTTGATCTTATAACGCGGAAATTAGTAGTAAGCAAAGATGTCGTGTTTGATGACTTTCGGTGTATATGGAAAAAATGGCATACGTGAAGAAGAAGACTATGTGTACCTAGTCGATATTAAAGGAGATATATTATTAGTTCTCATAAACGATGAGCCATGAGATTTCAGCAAAGACATTGAAGAACAAATGTGGAAAGATGCATGTAAAGAAGAAATCATGTCGATAGTAAAGAATAATACATATGGGAACTTGTCGATCTTCCACATGGAGCAAAAGCCATTGGACTTAAGTGGATCTTTAAGATTAAACGAAATTTTGATGGAAGCATAAACAAACATAAATCAAGATAGTGACAAAAGGGTATATAGAGAGACATGACATCGATTATGAAGAAGTTTTCGCTCCCGTTGCACGCATTGAAACCGTAAGGTTCATCATAAGCTTAGAAGCTTCTAATGGTTGGGAAGTTCATCACTTAGATTTTAAAACTGCGTTCGTGCATGGCGATCTTAAAGAAGTTGTGTTTGTCTCCCAACCCAAAGGCTTTGTGGTCAAGGGAAGTGAAAGAAAGGTTCACAAGTTGAAGAAAGCCTTATACGATTTAAAACAAACTCCACGAGCTTGGAACGAAAATCTAGAAAAATTACTTTGGGAACTTGAATTCGTTAAATGCAGCAAAGAACCGTCTATGTATCAGAAAAGAAAGAATGAAGATCTATTGCTTGTAGCAGTGTACGTAGATAATCTTCTCATTACATGATCAAAAATTAAGATGATCAACAAGCTCAAAGCAGGGATGTCAACGAAGTTCGACATGAGTGATCTCGGTTTTCTCACATACTACTTAGGGATTCAAGTGCTTCAGTTAAATGGGGGAGTCACGTTGAAGCAAGAAATATATGCCAAGAAAATTCTTGAAGAAACAAATATGGCTGAATGCAACGCTGTACAAATTCCTATGGATGTAGGTTTGAAGTTATCTAAGGTGCAAGAAGAGAAAAGCGTAGATGAGAAGGAGTAAAGAAGAATTATCGGTTGTCTGCGATATCTACTTCATACACGGCCAGACATGTCTTACTCGGTTGGTGTTTTGAGCAGGTATATGCATGAACCGAAAGAGATCACTATGCTGCATTGAAACAATTCTTACGATACTTGAAAGGAACCTTCTCTTACGGCCTTACATTCTTGAATGCAAATCACTCAGAGTTAGTAGGCTATTAGGAAAGCTCATACAATGTGGATATTGATGATGGAAGAAGTACAACTGGTCATTTATTCTATCTGATCTAATCACATGGTGTTCGCAGAAGCAAGAAACTGTCGCCCTATCTTCATGTGAAGCTGAATTCATGGCAGCCACCGAAGCAGCAAAACAAGCCATATGGTTACAAGAGCTTCTTGCATAGATACTCGAGAAAGCAAGTGAGAAAGTGACGATAAGATTGGAATTCTGCAATCGCTCTCACCAAGAACCCTGTGTTCCATGGTAGAAACAAGCATATACACAAATGATATCATTTTGTTAGAGAATGTGTAAACAACGACCAAGTGGAGGTGCAGTACATTGCACGAAGCCTGCAGAAAGCCGACATACTAACAAAAGCTTTAGGGAGAATCAAGTTCAAGGAGATGAGAGAACTTGTTGGAGTTGATGATGTGAAAATAATGACTTCAAGATTAAAGGGGAGAATGTTGAAGATAATCTCGAAGATAGCTTGATTATCAAGTTAACCTAATGTTATTGAAAAAAGAAAATACATTTTATCTAGGAGTTATCTAGATAAAGCTATGTTTAGTGTGATTAGGAATATCATATCTCTATATAAGAAGATGCAAACATGTTGTATAACTTATGGGATTTCAAAATTGATTTGTGAGAACTTAAATTTTGAGTGAGTTTCTTAATCTAATAAGAAAGAGTTTTCTTACAATTTTTGAATATAATATCTTGTGATTAAAACAATATGCAACTTGTTAATCATCGTAGATTAATAAGATTTGTTTAAGGAAGTGGAATTTTCTTCTTTTCAAGTGAGATTTGAGAGGATTTGGGACCCATAAAGAGCTTATCCAGTCTTCTTTGAGTGCTGATTGTGTTGTTGGCCCATACATTTAACAACCACAAGATGCTTGTGTAGGGACACTATCACTTGTCCAAAATTAATATTGAAATGATTTATTTTTGTCTCACTAAAGAATAAGGAAGTGATTAAAAATATTTATCATTCTAAAGCTACCATTTCCCTCTAGTGTTTTCGTCTTTACATACTGTTTAATAACAATTAATAGTTTTCCCAAACATTATAATAATTGCTTTTGGAATAACCTTTTCAGTTGAATGGTAGCAGATATTTGAACATCTTTAATGTTATGTTATTATCATATAGTAATTGTATTATTATGAAATTCAAGGAAATTTCCTGGCAGCTTCAAATAGACATCTTTTTTAAATTATGTTGTTGCAGTTTTCACACACCAAATGCCATATTACAGGATATGATCTGATACTATCTGATATCCCTCAGATGCTTAATGGAGATATGCTACCTGTAAACCACAGGCTTTGATTATTAACCAACAACCCTTCTTTTTTTTTTGCACAGCCTCAATTACTATGAGTCTCTCAGTGTCTAGTGAGGATACTAATACTTTATTTCCATACAATCCAATCAGAAAGCCTAGGATCTTAAGCCTTATCTGAACCATAATTTCTTCATGACATGTCTGTTCTTTTGATAATCTTAATTATTACATGTTGCTCCCTTTTAAACTGCAGGATCTCCAAAATCACGTAGTTAGAACATGTGGTCCTTAACTAAATCAGTTACAAGTATTTTTTTATTACAAATTTACAATGGGTTGTGGATTCCAGCTTGGTTTTTGAATTAATCACTTAGTTATCAGGTTTACTTTGATATCTGGAGAATTTATGATAACGTCTAACATATAAAGTTGATCTAATCACTCCATGCATTCTTTTATATTTGCACCCTTTTATCATAGAGATAGAAACAAACAATAATTAAATTTAGACAGAACATTCACCACAAACTAATACAAACGTTGTAAAGTGATCCGTGTTTGGTTTGAATGGATTAGTTAAAAAGGTTTCTTACTTGTCTTGCTTTGTGCCCTCACTTTTAGATTTCGTTGTGTGACATATGATGATGAATTCTCTCGTCTGTGATAAAATTACTAACTGAACCTTCATTTTGAAGAGTGTTATGGCAGAGTGTTTTAAAAAAAAGTGTTTCAAAAAAAAAAGAAGAAGAGTGTTATGGCACATGTATGTCTGGTGTCAATGCTAGGGTCGGTTAATCACTTGAGTTTCGGTTGAGAATCTCACAGGAATATGCATGGTGCCTGACTTTTACCCCTAAGCTTTCCCTATTTATGTGTTAGGTCCATATCACTTGAAAGTTGATTTCTTTATCATTGGGACGAAGAATCCTGTGATTCATGTGGGTGGACTGGTTGGGACTTGTGAGGCATATGGGTAGTGTTTTTAAGTGGGTCGAGTCAAGTGGATACATGCAATTTTTTTTGTTATCACTATCAAGCATATACGCGATCTAGTCTTGTACCATTTGCTATGTCGAATGACTCTTTGATTCTGTCTAGACTGTAGTGATTGTGACACATGAATATAGGAGTCTCACTTATCAGTCTTTTGTTATGAATTATTCTTAATGTTTTTGGATAAGATTGCACTTTTCATTTTCGACCGAAAAAAAAACTTATGCAAAGAGAATTTTGATGAACCCAGTGAGATGCTGCTTAAAATTGAGATTTATATACTCTGTATACACTTTGTGCTACAGGCAAAAAACGAAAGACATAATAATTGAACTATCCTGTTTTTTTTTTTTGGAACTCTTCTATGAATTGTGCTCAGAACTAAAATCTCCTATCTAACTTGTCTATATACTCTGGACATTTAGCTGCTTTCTCTAAAAGTGTTTACTATTCCTTCAGGTTCTAAAGGAGCTATCCTGACAGTTACGCTCTCTGTTGGTGCTGTTGCCGTCACTTGACTGGAGTCAACTAAAATCTTTTGGCATGTCTCAACCAGACAGTGTCTGCATTTAGGACAAGTCACATGTTGTTGAAGCCACTTGTCAATGCAACGAACATGGAACCCGTGGTTGCACTTAGGTAGCAGCCTAATCTTTTCACCGCAAACAAAATCTGACAAACAGATGATGCACTCTTCGCCAAGCCCCGGCAGGTTCATCTCATGTGAATAGCTCACGACAGGGAACATTCTTAGAGCTTTCTTCTTGATTCCTTTGTTTGATGAACCGCGTCGTGTTGGAACACTGGAGACAGGCTCAGAGATCATGAAGCTTGAAGTACGTCTGAATGCGCAAAGAATGATGTAATGTAACCCCAGGCAGCATATGACTCCACAGATGATGACTGAGAGAAGCATCAAGACATTCGCACTTAGGTTGTTCTCATGGGTTATGAGAGGAGATGGTGCGACCGTAAAGGCTCCTTTAGTGTTGTGGTCAAATGGGTTGTGTATAAGCAGCTTTCTAGAGACAAAAGCTCCATGGATTTGTTCTTGGAACGCTTGAGGTGAAGAAGGTAGTTTCTTGGCAGACATTTTCTTGTTCTTTTAAAAAGATTTGATTAAAAGTTTCTTCTCTATGTTTTGTTTGGTTATTGCTTGTTAATGTTTTGGGAGATTCAGTGTGGTCTTATATATAGCTTGAGATGATTACTGATTAGTGAGTGGGGACTAATAATTTTTTAAAATAATTGGAGACTAATAAGATTTGTTCAAGAAAGTTGCATTTTCTTCTTCTTTTCAATTGAGATTTGAGAGGATTTGGGACCCAGAAAGAACTTATCTCATTTGAGGAATTGTTGAGTGGTGATTTTGTCATTGGACCGTAGCTTCTCCAACCAGAAGATGCTTGTGTAGAGGCTATCTCTTTCCCAACATGGAATTCTAAATCATTTCTTTTTGTCTCACTGTAATTAGAAAACATTGTCTTATCCAGTTGGTCTTGTGGTAATTCTTGATAAGCTGGATTTTATCTTATTTTCCAATATATTTTTATATGAGGGAGGAGTCAGATTCTGTTGTATCTTCTTCACAATTTTAATGCTTTGCGCACAATATGGTAGTGTTATAAAGCAGCCTTTGTGCTGTCCATGTGTATGTGTTGTGTTGAGTTGTGTTATCTTTCTTTGTTTTTTTTGTTCCATGTGTATGTGTTGTGTTGCTTAATACTTCACTCTACTTTTAAGCAAATCAATAATATTTTTATTGATATTTAAATGGAAATCAATATTTTTTTTAATATTCCTGTATTTTTTTTAAGAAACTGTTAATGCTTATATTGGTTTGGTTTATTATGGTTTAACGAAATAGATTTGAATCTCTTGCTCTTTGTATTTACATTTCTTTTTCACCAAGGTTTTATGCATACTTTTTCCTTTAGAAGCCTGTTTTATATGTAGTTTAAATAATGATCATCAGTGTTTCAAAAAAAAAAAGATCATTCACTAGTCCCTCTGTTTATAATTATAGGTAGTTTTGGTTAAAATACAAGTATGAAGATTTTTTTTTTTTGTCTTTACCATTTAGTTAATGAAAAAGTGAACAATAATAATTTTTATTTAAATATTTTTCTATCATTTTAGTTTTCGCATTGAACTTAACCTACATTTTGAAACAAAAACCTTTAAAACTACGTATATATTTAATAAGAGCGAATATTATTAAACTACAATTTAGTAACTTATTATTTATGTGTTTACCCCACTGTATATATGTAGATCTTTCTATAAAACACAATATATATATATATATATATATATATATATATATATATATATATATATAGTCATTTTGCTATTCATCTATAGTGTCTACATCATCAAAATAAAAAGAGAAATACTGAATTGTATTCAAAATTTTTAATACATTCTACTTTTATGATATATATATATATATATATATATATTAGTCATTTTACTTTTTGTCTATAGTGTCCACATCGTCAAAATGAAAAGATAAACAATAAATTGTATTCGAAAATTTAATAGACACTAATTTTATGAGGTGTTAATTTTATTTTAATATAAAAGAAAAAGTTATAATGACAAATAAAATTAAATAAATAAATATAACACTACAGTAAATTAAGACGATTAGATATGATTTATTAAAATATTTTACCTTTAAAAGTAAATCTATAGTCTAATTCTTCTTTTTATGTCTCATCCACCTCTGTCACTTTTACAATATAATTAATACTATATATAAACAAACACAATATATATAATCACTTTATAATATAAAAGTATATAACTACTGAGATTTTATGGGGTTCCTTACATCAAATTGTCCCTAAATTCACTGGAAGTATAAGAAATAGGGAAATATCAGATTATGACCTTTTGGCTTCTTTTTTTTTTCTATGCTTACTAAACTATTTTCACTTTACTGGTAATATTTCCAAAATCTGTTTTGATATATCTAAGCATCTAAATGTCTGCATATGAATGGTTCGGTTGTTTGTTTTGTTGCTTATTTGTTTCGTTCTCTTTCTAACGCCTCCAGTGATATATTAGAGATTATGAAATATCAGATCATGAGACCTTTTTGGATTTTCTATATAAACTATTAGCTCTTTTATGGGTAGTATTTTGCAAAATCTGTTTTGATATTCCCAAGCATCTAAATGTCTTCACATAAATGGTTCTGTTGTTTGTTTATTTGCTTCTTTTTTTTGGTCGGCAATTTTTTTATGTGCTTACCTTCCAAAAGAGATTGAACGATATTCATTTTGCATTTGAATTTTGTCGCTTTCTTCTCCTAAAGTTTCCCAAACACATAATTACCAAGTCCTATGTTTCTTAGCTTTTAGTGTGCTTTATTTTCATGTAAAAAATGTGTTTTATTTATTTATTTATTTATTTATTTATTTATTTATTTATCCTTTATTGCAATTCTTTTCAACTAAAAAAGATTTTATAAATGTAATATATGATTATTGAGTTCTCTCTCTCTCTCTCTCACACACACACACACATATATATATATATATATGATTATTGATTAAGAGGCTCGGAGGTAGTGTTTATGAAGTTTGTGGACAAGAATTAGCACACCAAAAGAAAACAAATGTGGGAGCTCTCTTCCTTTTCGCCCTCCTTTGCACTTTGTTTTGCACTTTCAGTTATTTTAATTAGTGATAATGTAGTAAAGCCAGTAGAATTATTTAACTTCTAAACTGATGCGCCGTGACAAGCTAAATCATGGGATTGATTATATCCGTACTTGTAGAGAATCGTCTTAAAGATTTTGTATCTCACATAACCACATGTTTTTTAAGAACTATATTTGACACGTACACTTGCATGTAATTAAGTAGCGATTAACTTGTAGAAATATATTTTCAAAAGAACATGACCACGCACTTATAATAACCGTTAATCTTTCTTTTCATAAAACTTGTTCTTTTTCGAAATAAGAACAACTCAAAGGCCATGCATACACTTTCGGGAGTCTAATGCGAGTTATAGCCTTATAGTAAAGGTGGTCTCTTTATAAAAGAACAAAAAAATTTTTTTACCAACAACCGAAACTGTAACTACAATAAATATGATCATAAGATCCAAAAAAAAAAAGAAATCCCAAAACAAAAAAACAAAAATATATATACGAGCAAATCAAACGCCATACACAAAGATGAATACAAACACTCATAGCATCCCATGAACGAATGTATTTTGTATAATTGAGATTTCAAATTTGATAATACATAATGAATTAGCGCCATAAAAGAACTCTATAATCTAATCTTGTTTGGATTCGGTTACGTACAATGTCATATATATAACACTTTTTTAATCTCCATTTTTCTTTTAAGCACTTTTTCAAAAGGGCATGATATGATAAATGATTATATGCTAAAGATGTGGTGAGAAAGATTTCAGAAAAAAGAACATAATAAACATTGTATTTTGTCAGAAATATGAGTTTTCTTTAGCTAGCTTTATGTTCTTGTTCTAAATATATATACTTAAGATACAGCTTCATTATATAATAAAATAGCCATAATCTTTTTTTTTAACGCAAACTTAATTTCATTAAACTTCAAACTGCTTGATTACAATGATGAGAGGGAATTATCCATCCTGTTTGATTGAAAACATAACTACAATAGAATAAAGAGTCATAATCTGTTTTCCTTTTTCTCTAATAGGACCAAAGTATCTCTTTAAACTAATACACCAATCACTTTCTCTTTCTTCTCGTGTCGGAAACCTTTGTGCTATTTTTTTTTCTTAACTATAAGCTTACTAGTTGTTTCTTTTTGGAACTAATTTGAGGCTTATTAGTTGTTATTAACGTTAGGCATTAGCACAAGAGTTTTCTTCTTCTTTTCCGAAGAAAGCTCAAAAGTTTATCTATATGAGATTTTGAGTAAAAGAAGAAAGCTCAAAAGTTTATCTATATGAGATTTTGAGTAAAAGAAGAAAGCTCAAAAGCTTATCAATATGAGATTTTGAGTTTCGAGATGTTACAATTCACCCTTTCTTAAAGAGAGAAAACATCTTCGTTGCACTTCAGAATCTTAACCCATATTAATGTGAGCCAACACAAGAATTCTCACTCGTCGTAACGCCTCAACATCTCACGGTAAATGGCTTCCCTCGTCCGCTCATTTATTTTGTGAGTCCCATTATGTGTAACATGCGAAGTTTTAGTTTTTCGGAGACTCAAAAGTCTTGTTTACTGAACTTGCAATCATCACATGACATTTATCTGTTTTTTGGTCTCATTAGCACGACATCGCGTATCACTTCATGATAGGTCACTTATCCGTCCACTACTCAATCTCAAACATCTTTAACTATGAGTTTTTTTTTGGATGTGTGACCGAAAAGATAATTGCAATTTTGGTGACATCGGTAGCCAAAACAATTCTTTTAAACATTTCCATATATCCCAAACTAGGATGTTATATTTCACCACTCTCACAAAAAAAAACGTCTTCGTTGCACCCCAAGATCGCTACTCATATTATGAGTTAGTGTGAACCCACACAAGACTCCACACTCACCTGTGTTGAGCTCAGATACCACTTGTAACGCCTTGACCAACCACGGCTAATGGCCTCCCACACCCGATCACTTAGTCCGTGGGCCCCATTCCATGCGATAGGCGATGCCGTAATTTAGTAAAGGCTCGAAGTCTTGTTTACTAACCCTACATTTTCAAAGACTCGAAGTCTTGTTTACAGGCCATATGATCACCACATGAAATTTCCCCGAGCTTTGGCCTCACATACATGGTATCGCAAATCACTTCATAATAACCATGTTAGTGTGAGCCCACATATGAACCCACATTTTTCTGGGCTCGGCTCTGATACCACTTGTATCACTCCGATCGCCCACATTAATGAGTAGCCAAATAAACTTGGATGACCTTGCTTAAATAGGTAGTCAAATCAAATTTGTTATGCATTTTACCATATACCACAAACTAGGATGTTACAGTTCACCCCTCTTAAAGATTGCAACGTCCTCTTTGCACCCCAGGATCGTAATCCATGTTAGTATGTGCCCACATAGGAACCCTCACTCGTCTGGGCTCGGTTTTGATACATGTAACGCTCCGACCACCCACGACTAATAGACCTCCCACACCTAATCACTCGACATGTGGGCTCCATTATGTGTGACATGCAGTGCTTAATTTTTTGAAGGCTCGAAAGTCTTTTTTACTCACCACATAACATTTTCTCGTACTTTTGCTTCACTTACAAAGTATAACGAATAACTTCACAACAGTTCACCCATCCTTCCACTACTCTAGCTCAAGCACACTTAATTATGAAGTTCTGTTTGGATGTGTGACTGAAAATGTAAGTGCACTTTGGTGACATAGGTATCCAAATCAATTTTTTTAAGTCTTTCACTATATACCACAAACCAGGATGTTACATAAAATGTTTGATTCAGATGTGTGTGTGTGTGTGTGAGAGAGAGAGAGAGAGAGAGAGAGAGAGAGAGAGAGAGAGAGAGAGAGAGAGAGAGAGAGAGAGAGAGAGAGAGAGAGAGAGAGAGAGAGAGAGAGAGAAGGATTTTATTTTTCTTATCTCTTTAGGTTATGTATACAGTCACACATATATAGGTATACAAGAGAAAATGAGTGACAGAAGAACACTTTGGAAAACAAAATGCATCAATCTCCAATAGCTCTTGTAGATTTGAATTTAAATTTAAATCAGTATACTTGAAATCAGGTAAGGCTTGGTGAAATCTGGAGAAATTTTGCCAACCTTTTTACCTCTGTCTCTTCTTCTTCAATCTATTCTTTATTTGTTTTTTCTTTTCAATATTATCTTCATTTCTTCTTGTCAATAATCCTCTTCAATCTTGACCAAAAAGATGGGTCAAGCTTGAAAACCATGAAAAACTTTCTCATTAAAACCTTAGTATGAAAAATCCAATATGGCAAAAACACACTTAGCAAAAAAAGTAGAGCTTTCAGGCCAAGGGGATCATGTCCGAGTGATGTCTATGCGAGATTTTGATGAATGGACTCACACAAATTTGTTCTTGCAACCTTGGTGAATATATTTGCTAGCTGATACTGATTCCTTGTGTAGCATGGCAAGATGACTCCTTGTACCACCATCTTCCTCACTTTGTGATAATCCACTTCAATGTAATTTGTTCTCTCATGAAACATTGAGTTTGAAGCTATGTGAATGGCATGATGATTGTCACAATGCATTATGGATGGAGAGGCAATCTCTATATCCAAGTGTTTTAGAAGCCCTTTGATCAAGACTAATTCTTTGTGAGCTTCCTTATTCTCTACTTCAGCCTCATCACTAGAGAATGAGACCACTTTTTGCTTCTTGATCTTCTAAGTGACAAGGTTGCCTCCAATGAAATTAAAATAGCATGTGGTTGATCTCCTATTAGTTTTATCCCGGTTTAAAAAAACGCAAACGCTGAGAGCGGCTAGGCGCCAGAAAAACGGTCGGCGGTGTGATGTCGCGGCGATTATCATGAAATCGGTTTAAAACTCGAGAAATGTAAAAAACTCATATTTTATCTCATTAATAGATTGAAATCAAAGTTATAATGTAATGTTTATATATTAGAGTCTAAAATATCAAAAAGAATGTAAAAAAACTGCTTAAACTTGTTCAAAATGGCTGATGGCCGCATTAAGGTTACATAATTCATAATTGGGGAAGATGATAACCAATATTGTCTATTTTTTCCATTCATTTAAGTTTAAAGTGTAAAAATCTATTAAAATGCAGAAAGAAGCTCGAATCTGTGACCTGTTGTTTAGCTTAAATGAGCATCACCACTACACCAAATGACCTATTTTTTCATTGTATCGGAAGTAAAACTATATATTCCTAAATATAAGTACAATAATTCTAAACTTACTCCCTTACGAATCATGTGTAATCTCTGATTAGTTGATTAGGTGCTAGGCCCATGCCAACAGCACGTGTTACGCCTAGTGCAATTTCGAACATTGGTTCTATCTCCTGCCAAATCAGCATCACAATATCCAACCACTTTAATTTTCCCATTGCATCTCATCCACACTCCTTGATCAGGAGCTCCAATGATATATCTAAAGATCATTTCCACCATTTTCCAATGATGAACATTGGATGATTACATGTGTTGGCTCACCTGGTTCTCAGAAAAACATATATCAGGTTTGTTAATGGTCAAATGAATTAGCTTACAAACTAGTCTCATATATTGTTTTTGATCTTCAAATGGTTTGTCCTCAAACTCTTACTCTCGCAAGGCTTTATAACCATCTTAATATGGGGTATTTTCTAGCTTATCTCCAAGCTTCTTTGCCTCATTCAAAAGATAACGAGTGTATTTCCTTTGAGATAAGAAGATAATGATATACTTCAATTCCTAGGAAATATTTAGCTCACCAAGTCTTTAATCCAAAAAACAGCCTTTAAATAAGCTTCATTAGCTTGTATATCTTCTTTGTCATTCTTTGTGATGATATATCATCCACATACACAAGGATGACTACTATACCTTGTTGGCTAGAAAGAGTGAAGAGTGTGTGATCTGCCTCAGATCGTCAATCCTGTTCCATTTAAGGTTGTGCTCATCTTATGATATCAAGCTCTTGGTGACTATTTCAGCCAATAGAAAGCTTTCTTTAGCTTCAAAAAAATTTTCTGGTTTAACTAGATACTATAAAGTAGCCCAATCTCAATACTGCTTTACTTTATTTTGAGATGAATAAGGAAAAAAACATGATAATAGAATATATCTGAAAGAGACAAACTTGAATATTGGTAAAAAGGAAATATTAGATGAAATATGGAAAGAAGGAAGATGTAGATCTACGGGAAAATGGAAACACAACTGAACTTAAGGGAGTATATAAACAAGGCTGGCAAACAGAAAATTACTTATCGAAACTCTATGCAATTAGAAATTTTAGGCATTATTTATGTCTTTTACTAAACGAGATGCGACTCACATAGGATTTCTTGGCTTAGGTGGTTCTTCTAGCGACCTTAGATAGATTTGTACTGGATTCGTTCATTTGATTTTTTGTTATAATCTCGCTTCTAGGCGACATCTTGTACGGTTTTGTCTCTGAAACTCTCTTACGCAAATTCAGAATAAGGTTTCTTGCTTTTAACTTTGTATTTCTTATCATCGTATTTTGTTATGTCCATCTTTTTATTACTTGTCGTCATTTATGCATAAAATGCGTTTCCCTAAAATGATTATGTTTTTTTTCTTTATAAATTATTATGGGAGTTTTGGCTCCCACACTTCTCTTAATATCAAAGACCAACTTGTGTTTATATACAACAATGTAAACATGATTCTAAAACTATTAGGAATCTTTAATATATATCTCTTTCAGTAGATAATGCTAATCACCAAGGTAATTCTTATCCTTTGATTAAAACAGGATTCCTTTCCTAATAATAAGTGTAACAAACTTTGAAGTGAAAATGAAAGATAAGAAGTTGAGACAAATATGTACTTTTTCTTTGGATAAAATTATCATTATCTATAACCCTGACGAGCTTCCGATCCATGGCATTCCTTTTGCTCACTTGATAGAGTCTTCATTTCAATACAGCACCAAAATTTAAATTACCTAGCGTAACTATATATTTGATCATGTGCTCTGGTTTATGAATTAAAGCATTTCATGGATTTATAAACTAGAAGTCTATAAGATTTAGATATTGTATGATCACACAATAATGAATAAACTATCTTTATTAACTTGAGAAAATAACTCAAAACTCAAACTTTCAAACACAATCTCTAAAACTCTCAAGGTATCCCACACATTGACATCTTCTTATATAGACATTATTAATTCCTAAACAAACTTAACTTATTTTAGATAACTCCTAGATAAGATATGTTTCCGAATCATAACTTGACTAGGATTGGTGTAACTTGTTTTCCAAGTTATCTTTAAGTTTATTGCTAACATTCTCCCCTTTAAACTTAAAGTTAACTTCTTCAACATCTTGGACTCCAAAAAGATCTCTTATTTCTTTAAACTTAATTCTTCAAAGTTCTCTTGTCAAGATATTCGCCTTTTTTTATTCCCGGAATGTTTTGAACATCGACAAGCCCGTTTTCGACGCATTCCCTTATGAAGTGATAATGCTTATGTATGTGCTTGCTTCGCCCATGGAACACCGGGTTCTTTGTGAGTGTTAAGGCTGATCTGTTATCGAGATGTATCACAATTCCTTGATGTGGTTTCTCTGTGATTTCCTCAAGTAGTTCTTGTAACCATATGGTTTGCTTAGCAGCTTCTGTAGCAGCCATAAACTCGGCTTCACACGATGATAATGCCACAGTTTCTTTCTTCTGCGAACACCAAGTAATAGGACAATCATTCAAGTAGAATATATGGCCTGTCGTGCTTCTCCCATCATCCTCATCTATGTTATGACTCGAATCACTGTACCCAACGAGTGTAACTTGTTCCTTTCGGTTAAAAATCAGACCGTGAGACAGCATTCCCTTTAGGTACCTTAAACGTGTTTCAGAGACACTCCATGAGAAGTCTTAGGAGCGTGCATATATCTACTCAGCAGTCCGACACAAAAGGATACATCTGGCTGTGTGAGCAAGAGGTATCGTAGACATCCTATGTTCCGTCTATATTCTCGCTCGTCTATGCATTCTTCTTCTCTTGACTTTGAAATCTTTAATCCAAATTCCATCGGTGTTTGCACAACATTACAATCTTGAATACCAGTCTCACTTAAAATCTTCCTCTCATAACGTTCTTGGCTATTCCTTCTTTGTGTTGCACTACCTCAATGCCTAAGTAGTAAGATAGTAAGCAAAAATCACGCATCTCGAACTTAATAGACATCTCCTTCTTAAACTCGCATATCATAGCTTCACTCAAACCGGTGATCAAGAGGTCATCTACATATAGATCCACCATAGAACATTGGATTTTACTCTTTTCCGGTATAAGAATGGCTCTTTAGAACACTTCACGAAATGTATCTCTTCAAGGACCTTGTTGAGCTTCTCGTTCCATCCCCTAGGAGCTTGTCGCAGTCCACATAAGAATTTGTTTAGTTTATAAACCTTGCTTTCACTTTATTTTATCTCAAAACCTTCAGGTTGGCTTACATAAACGAATTATTTTTGGTCTCCATGACGAAACACGGTCTTGACATCTAAGTGATGGATTTCCCAATCGTTTGATGCTGCAGAAGCAATGATAAACATGAAGTTTCAATCCTGGCTACTGGGTCAAATACTTCTTCAAAGTCGCTGCCATGTCGCTGAATGTAACCTTTAGCTACTAATCTGGATTTGTATTTGTTTATGCTTCCATCTGCGTTTCGTTTGATTTTGAAAATCCACTTCAAACCTATTGATTTTGCGCCTTGAGGAAAGATCCACTAAATCCCACGTTCTGTTCTTAATGATCGAATTGATTTCTTCATCTCACGCCATACATTTTCTTCCATGGCTTCTTTGTAGTCCCACAGTTCTTCATCGAGTAGTAGGAGAAAACATTCTCCTTCTACTTCGGCTAGGTAGATGTAATCTTCTGGATACACAGGTCTCTTGCCGATTCGAGTTGATCTTCGTGGTTGATATTGTTCTTGCTCTGCTTCGTTGTCTTTATTGATCTCTGCTTCAACGATTTCTTCTTCATTACCATCGCTATTGTTTGTATCTTCTTCATTGGTCTCAATCTGTTCGGTATTTACGTTATGTTCAATACCCTGATTACCGAATTCTCCAAGGATGACCTTGAAAGTTCCCGACTCCTCTACATGCTCTTTATCAACGTTGTTCCACTTCCTCTTCTTATCCTCATCAAAAGACTTCTATTCTTACAACAATCTTTCGTATTATGGGTTCAAGCATTTGATATGCTTTAGAACCGGGTTTGGTCCTAGGTGAATAAGAGTTTGTGATCTATCGTCTAGTTTCTTTAGATTTGCTGAATGTATCTTAGCATAGCCAATGCATCCGGAGATCCGTAGATGTTGTATGCTTGGATTTATTCCTTTAAAAGCTTCATACGGTGTCTTCAAGTTTAGTATTTTATTCACAACTCGGTTGATCAGGTACATTGAGTGTCTCACTGCTTCCCCCGATAGATAGTTTGGAATATCCATGTGTTTAAGAATACTCCTTGTCATCTCTAGTAGGGTTCTATTGTGCCTCTCTACTACACCGTTCTGTTGTGGTGCGTAAGGAGCCGTTAGATACCTTTGTATACCCGATAGCTCAGAAAGTTTCTTGAACTCGATCCTTGTGAACTCTCCGGCTCTATCAGTTCTAAACATTTTGATGCTTGAATCGGTTTCATGTTCGACGGTTGCCTTGAATCGTTTTATTGTATGCTTCCCTCTTCTCATTCATGAGGATGGACCACATGTATTGTGTATGATCGTCTATAAGTACAAAGATATAACGGTTTCTCCCAGAACTAGGTGGCATAATGGGTCCGCATAGATATCCATGTATAAGTTCCAATACCTTTGATGCTCGATATGCAGTCGACTGTGGGAATGTTTGTCTTGTTTGTTTGCCACGCAAACATGATTCACATGTTTCCTTTTCGACTCTTAGATTAGGTATTCCCTAACAGAAGTAACTTTCCTATAATTGATTTCATTGTGTCAACTCCAATATGACCTAAACGAGCATGCCACCTTGATGATTCATCTTGTGCTCTAAGCTGCAGACACTTTGTCTCATCTATATTCATATGTACCTTATAGAGACGATTCCTCGACCTTGTTGCTTTAACGATTAGGTTACCATCTTTTTCATGTAGAGTGAGATAGTTCTCTTTCATTCTCACATCACATCCCAATTCCGTAGCTTGTCCAAAGCTGATGATATTACTTTTTAGCTCCGATATGAAGTATATGTCTGCAAGTATTGTTTTGTTTTTATTTTGGTTGACAAAGAGAATGGATCCTTTGCCTTTGATTTCTATCCTTGAATCATCACCGAATCTCATCTTCCCTGTAATAGATTCATCAATGGTGTTGAAGTAGTTTTGATTTTTGGTCATATGGTTGCTTTGCCCCATTATCCAAGTACCATATCTGATCACCATCGGTGCTGGACTCGAACTCCTTAGGTTTTACATTTCGTTTATTAAGGTAAACACCCTCATGCATCATCAATACATCAGATTCTTGTGTATCATCATATTCTTGCTTTTGTTCTCGGTTTCCTTTGTAGTTTTAGGAGTCAATCAGGACAGGTGGATGCAAAGTGTCATAACTTATCACAGCGAAAACATGTGATCTTGGATATCTCTATTTTCCCAATATGATCTCCCTCAGCCTCTTCTGCGGCTGTAATATCTTCCTCCTCTACCTCGGCCTCTATAGTCTCCTTGATAATCACGTTGGTTTTGATTTTCCATATTTGCATACATAAGTTGCTTTTGATTGTATTGACTATCTTCCTCTTCGTCACATATATGTTCTTCATATGTTTTTAACCTTCCTACTATATCTTCAAAGCTTGTAGTCTTAAGATCCAATATTTGTTCAAGTGAAGCAACGATGTGGATGTACTTCTTCTGGGGTAAACCTGCAAGAATTTTATAACCAGCTTTGATTCATCCATACTTTCTCCAAGAGCCGCCTATTTAGATGATAATTCCGGTAACTTGCCAAAAAAAAGTCATCGATCTTATTTGTGTCTTTCATCTTTAAGCGATCAAATTATGCCATGAGTATTTGTAATCTTGCTTCTCCGGCTCTATCAGCTCCTACATGACGAGATTTGATGGCGTCCCAGACTTCTTTTTTTTGCGGTGTCTAAGTCGCCGACTTGAAGTATGAGTGTTTCCATAGTATATTGAAACAAGAGAGCCGTCGCCATATCATTCTTATCAGTCTCGTTTGATTCTATCTCAATTGCCTCCCATAATTTATGAACGTTTAGTAATATCTTCATTCGTATTGCCCACACTGTATAATTGGTTGTGCTTAGCATTGGACATCTTATCGAAGATGGTCCTCCATCTTTCTCTGTCATCATTGTAACTAGGTCACCCATGTTTTTGCGATTAAAATGGTTTTCTCGGATATCAAATATAAGCTTTAAAGATTGTATGATCACACAATAAAAAATAAACTCTCTTTATTAACTTGAGAAAATAACTCAAAACTCAAGCTTTCAAACACAATCTCTACGACAATCAAGGTATGCCACACATTGACATCTTCTTATATAGAGATTATCAATTCCTAAACACACTTAACTTATCTTAAATAACTCCTAGATAAGATATGTTTCCTATTCATAACTTGACTAGGATTAGTGTAACTTGTTCTCCAAGTTATCTTCAAGTTTATTGCTAACAAAGTCTAGAATTATTTAAAGACTTTATTGTAAACAGTTGGTCGTTCAATCCATCCAACAAAATTACAATCTTTTCATTCATACTATTTTTCAAGCGGTTGGTCGTTTTGTAAAAAGCCGTGGTACTAAAGTTATATCGCCACACATCTTCTAATAAGACATGCACCACTAGAATAAAAGGATATACAATAAGGGGGTCTTCAATAAACAGTATAAGAAAAAATAATTTATTTATATTTACTTATTATTTATTTTACTGTACATTTCTTTTTTTTCAAAATCTCTAGTATTCTATAAAAACATGGATCAAAATAAGTAAATGTACAATATAATAAAAGATAAAAAAATAAGTAAATATACAATATAATAAATGGAAAACTAAATTACACATCGATCTAAAAAATGTATAGTAAAATAAATAATAAGTAAATATACAATAGGATAAATACACATATTACATTAAACATCTATCATAAATTATAATAACTAAATATATAACATAATAAAAATAAATAATCGGTAAATATACGATATAAGAAATAAAAATATTACATTAAACATCTAACGTAATATTAGAATAAGTAAATATACAATATAAGAAATAGAAATATTACATCAAACGTCTATCGTAATATTAAAATAAGTAAATAAATAAAATATATAGTAAAATAAATAATAGCTAAATTTTACAATAAGACAAATACAAATATTACATTAAACATCTATCGTAATATTTAAATAATTAAATAAATAAAATCTATAGTAAAATAAATTTATAGTAAAATAAATAATAAGTAAATATAAAATATGCAAAATATAAATATTACATTAAACATCTATCGTAATATTAGAATAAATAAATATAGAATATAATAAATAAAAATATTACATAAAACATCTATCATAATATTAGAATAAATAAATATACAATATAAGAATTAGAAAAAATACATTAAACATCTATCTGAAAATGTATATTAAAGTAAATAATAAGTAACTATACAATATAAGAAATAGAAATATTATATTAAACATCTATCGTAATATTACCGTAGATATAAAATCAAGAAATTAGAATAAGTAAATATACAATATAAGAAACAATAAATAATAAGTAAACATACAATATAAGAAATTAAAAAAATACTTTAAACATCTATCTGAAAAATGTATACTTTTAAGTTTTATTATTTCCAAATATGTTTATTAAGTAAATATACAATATAAAAATATAAATAATAAGTAAATGTACAGTATAAGAAATAGAAAAACACATTAAACATTTATCATTATATTATCGTTTCATATAAAAGCAAGAAAAATAGAATAAATAAATATATAATATATGAAAAATAAATAATAAGTAAATATACAATATAAGAATTAGAAAAATTACATTAAGCATCTATCACAATATTAGAATAAATTTATATAAAATATAAGAAAAATAAAGAATAAGTAAATATACAAAATAGAAATATTACATTAAATCTCTATCATTATATTATCATTTAACATAAAATAATGAAAATTAGAATAAGTAAATATACAATATAAGAAACAGAAATATTTCATTAAAAATTGATCATAATATTAGAATAAGTAAATATACAATAGAAGAAAAATAAATAATAAATAAATATACAATATAAGAAATAGAAAAACTATATTAACAATCTATCTGAAAATGAATATTAAAATAAATAATAAGTAAATATACAATATAAGAAACAAAAATATTACATTAAACATCTATCGTAATATTAATATATATATATATATATATATATATATATATATATATAAAATCAAGAAAATTAGAATAAGTAAATATACAATATAAAAAACAACAAATAATAAGAAAATATACAATATAAGAAATGAAAAACCTACTTTAAACATCTATTTGGAAAATGTATACTTTTACGTTTTATAATTTCCAAATATTTTTATAAGTAAATATAAAATAGAAAAACTAAATAATAAATAATAAGTAAATATACAATATAAGAAATAGAAATATTACATTAAAAATTTATCATTATATTATCATTTGATATAAAAGGAATAAAATTAGAATAAGTAAATATATAATATAAGAAAAATAAACAATAAGTAAATAGACAACATAAGAAATGGAAAAACTAAATTAAACATCTATGTGAAAAATGTATAGTAAAATAAATAAAAATTAAATATATAATATAAGAAATAGAAATATTACATTAAAAATTTATTTCAATATTATAATAAGTAAATATAAAATATAAGAAAAATAAATAATAAGTAAATATAAAAAATAAGAAGTATAAATGTTACATGAAACATAAAATCAAGAAAATTAGAATAAGAAAATATACAATATAAAAATAAATAAACTTAAAAATAAGAAATATAAATATTAAATTAAACATCTAGCATAATATTAGAATAATTAAATATAAAATAGAAGAAAAATAAATAATAATTAAATACACAATATAAAAAATAGAAAAACTACATTAAGCATCTACCTGAAAAACGTATAGTAAATATACAATATAAAAAATATAAATGTATATAAAATATAAGAATAATAAAGAATAAGTAAATATACAAAATAGAAATATTACATTGAGTATCTATCATAATATTATCATTTAACATTAAATTAAAAAAATAGAATAAGTAAATATACAATATAAGAAACAAAAATATTACATTAAACATTTATCATAATATTAGAATAAGTAAATATACAATATAAGAAAAATAAATAATAAATAAATATACAATATAAGAAATAGAAAAACTACATTAAAAATCTATCTGAAAATGAATATTAAAATAAATAATAAGTAAATATACAGTATAAGAAATAAAAATATTACATTAAAAATCTATCGTAATATTAATATATATATATATATATGAAATCAAAAAATTAGAATATGTAAATATAAAATATAAGAAACAACAAATGATAAGCAAATACAATATTAGAAATGAAAAAAAACTACTTTAAAGATCTATCTGAAACATGTATACTTTTACGTTTTATAATTTCCAAATATTTTTATAAGTAAATATAAAATATAAAAAATAAATAATAAGTAAATATAAAAAATAGAAATATTACATTAAACATTTATCATAATATTATCATTTGATATAAAAGGAATAAATTAGAATAAGTAAATATATAATATAAGAAAAATAAAAAATAAGTAAATAGACAACATAAGAAATAGAAAAACTAAATTAAACATCTATCTGAAAAAAATGTATAGTAAAATAAATAACAATTAAATATACAATATAATAAATATAAATATTATATTAAACATTTATCTCAATATTATAATAAGTAAATATAAAATATAAGAAAAATAAATAATAAGTAAATATAAAAAATAAGAAGTATAAATGTTACATGAAACATAAAATCAAGAAAACTAGAATAAGCAAGAAAATTAGAATAAGCAAATATACAATATAAAAATAAATAAACCTACAAAATAATAAATATAAATATTAAATTTAACGTCTAGGATAATATTAGAATAAGTAAATATAGAATAGAAGAAAAATAAATAGTAAATAAATATAAAATAGAAAAAATAGAAAAACTACATTAAGCATCTACCTGAAAATGTATAGTAAATATACAATATAAGAAATATAAATATTACATTAAAATCTATTATAATATTACTATTTGATATAAAAACAAGAAAATTATAATAAATAAATATATAATATAAGAAAAAATAAATAATAAGTAAATATACAATATAAGAATATTTATATAATTAACACTTGAAAATCAAAATAGTTTTGCGCATAGCGCGGATTAACACTAGTTAGAAAAAAAAAGTCTAGAATTATTAAAGAAAAATATCCATAAATAAAAGAGTTTATTGGAAACAAAAGAACATTGAGAAACAAAATAACATTGAGACTACATACATATGACACTTATTTACTGATTTTCATATCATCAGTAACCGATATTTGTAACTGGTTTCACATATAACTAATCTTCTTGCAACTCACAAGACATGCTCGTTCTCCTCCCTATGTCACTGATTATTCCCTCACAATCTTGAAATTTTCCTAAAAACCAAAAAAAAAAACTCCTACAAAGACCCTCTTAAATAGAAGGTCATATCACTTACTGAAATTGTAGCCGTCGAATAAAAACTCGTTTGGATCAAACGGAAAACTTGGATAAACTGACTCTAGATCCGTTAAACTGATGCCATTATAAGCTTGTTCAGGTTCATTCTTTCTCATCATGTAATTCACCTGATTAGGAAGCTGATATTGTCGTTGTTGATGCTGCTGCTGGAGATGGTGATCATGGTTCAAGTAGGGCAAACTAGGAATGTTATTGGTCACGAACTGGTTGTTGTTCATTGGCAAGTAATCATTTTGATATTGATTGTCCTGGACCGGGTAAACAGCTGGACCATTCATAAGCGACGATGGTGCAATGAAACCATTGTTCTTACCTAAGTAACGTGAATGTCTACACGAACTAGACCAACCATTCTCTCGATACATTTGAGGAATTTGGTTCTCCTCAAGACTTTGACGATATTTCTGCACGACAACAAAATTGATGTAAAATTTGTGTTATACATATATGTGCACGCAGAATCCTATTTTAATTGTCATAAAATAATAGTTTAAAAAAAAAAAAAAACCTGAAGATGACTGGACACATTGTTTCTAGTGAGTCCTTGGACATTCATGTCTTCCAAGCATTTAAGAAGTCCCTTTGGATTAGCTTCTGCATTTACATTCAAAACATGATTAGTAATAAAAAGGAGAGTAATAAAGAGATTAAACACTAGAGATTATAGTTAGATTACTTTTAGGCCCACCAACTATATCGATGGCTTGGAGAAATTTCTGTTGAAGATCTCCAGTCCACGACATCCGAGGTTTCTTGAAATGGGTCTCTTTTTTCTTATCGATGCTTTGCTCACAGTTGTCTTGGCTTCCCTCATCGTCTTGGTCTGAACCATTACTCTTAACCAATTCTGATTGGATTGGTCGAGTTTCTTCTACACATGTCATTCTCCGTTTGTTTGTTGCTTTCTCTTCAATCTTATCGATGTTCTGCTCACTACTATCTTGGTCTACCGTCACGGAATCATCTTTGTCTTGCTTTGAACAGTCATTGTGAACCACATTTAATTCAACTGGTGGAACTAAACTAGGTTTGGACATCATTCTCTTGCGTACAATGTGTTGCCATATGGTTCTTATGGTCTCTTTTCGAACTGGTTTCATAACATAGTGGCATGCACCATGTATGATTGCGTTCGTCACCAATTCTGTTTCATCGTCATCAGACATAACTACATAAAGAGTAAACAAATTATTATATTTTTATCGAATTAAAAGAATTTTGTTTATAATAGTTTGAAAAGTAAAAAATTTAATGTGCAATATACGTACTTACTACAGGAAGATCCATCTTTGAGCCAATGATTTCAAGAGCTTGCAGTCCATTAATTCCAGGCATATGATAATCCCAAATCACAATATTAATCTCATGTTTACAATTTTTCAGAAACGAAATAGCTTCTTCCGCGTTCGCATAAGCCGTCACTGGATAACGAAAAAAACATACATAAGTATAAACCCTAGACACTAACTTAAACAACTCAAAAAAAAAAAAGAACTTTAACAACTCTTTATTAAATAGAAAACATTATACTAAGTATATACAAGAAGAGAGTTACCTTGATAAGTGTACTGTTCCATGATTTCTTTCATATTAAGTAAAGTGATGAGGTTGGCGTCGACAACAAGAACATTAGTACTAGTCGGATCTTCCTTGAGAGGAGAGTTGACTTCAGAAGTTTCTTGCTGCAGAAAGAGAGTTTTATCTCCATCCTCGGTTATTTTTACTAGAGACATTGAAAGTTATTTTTGTAGAGGTTTGGATGAAAGCGAGAGATAATATGTGTATACTAGAAGATGTATGTATTTTATTACAAGGAAGAAGGAGGCTTTTTATATTACAAAATATGGATTTAATCATCATAAAAGTTTTGACATGTGTCGAACGTAATTTTTTAAAAAAGATTATTTATTTATTTATTTAATATATATATAGGTGTATGTACATAGTATTATTTGATAAAAATAGAATGTAGAATGTATGGTAGAATACAATAAAAGAAAATTGAGTAACAACAAAGAAATAGTACAATTAGCTGTCCAGCCAACATTTCCATTTTTATTGAAATTTATGAAAAAGGATCCCAAAAAAGAAGCAAACAATTTGACTTCCTCTTTTTACACATATGACTTTCTTACTGTGTTATTCTTTCTTAAAATATATATTATATAGAAATGTATGAATTGATTTTTCAAGATGAAGACATCTAAGGGGATATTTTATATGATTTTTATAAGGAAATTTTATTACCTTAATAGAGTGGACTTCCAATTATATCTCGATATTTTATCCCTGAAATCCAAACCAAAAGCAATCTGAAAATAAATGTTCACTTTGGGTCCGGTATATATTATATACACGGGTCTCGGTTTGGATTCATGCCTTACCCAAGGTTCGATCAGCTACCCAAATAACCATAATAATATTTTGATATTTTGGATATATTTAAGTTTTTTCTTTGGTTTCGGATATAGTTTTGGGTTGCAGTAAAATTTCAGATTTTAGATATATTTTTATAGATTTTTCAAGTATTTTTTTGAATTCATGTATCTTTGAGTTTTGGTATTTTCTTTGTGTTTCTTGTAAAATTTGGGTACTTTGGTACTAAATACCTAAAACAAACTATATCCAAAGAAATTGAATAGCTTACGGTTCTAATAATTTAGACTCGAGTTGAAAAGAACATGATATGAGCTGTTACGTAACGGAACAAGAAAAAAAATCACAGGTCCAAATATCTGAGACCATAAACCTTTAGACTCGATGGGAACTAAGCCCAGAGTACACGCTCTTTCAAAATAACATTTTTGTATGACTATTTACAAAGGTATTAGGATAATCGAGTTTGATTCACCAGTTACCTACAAGATCACCATGTCATGTCTTAAGTGCCAAATATTATATGGATTAACAACCACTCAATTTTTTAAATGTTATACATTGTTGGTATAATATATCAACATATTCATTAACTTTTCTCCTTTACACTTATATACTTGAACAAACCTTTTAGAGTAGTTTATCTTACAATTTTGAATTTCTGTGTGTTTATGTCGTTTCTAAACATTTTGAAGATACAAACCCCTTAGAATCGTCAATATATTATCAATGTCTGTCTAGTTGTGTTAGGTTTCGAAACCCCAATTTCAAACATTCATCCGTAATTCATCAGAAATTATCGACAATTTTAGGATTCCATATGTTCATTGGCCAATTGAAAAGCATGCAAAGAATATATACAACATTCGTTAGAAATTACCGACGAATTTCCGACGTAATCGTTATATTCTTATCTCATAAAGTGGTCAACTTGCTCATTAAATTAATTTAATTAATATTTCCAGCAAATTGGAAATGTTTGTTGGAAGTTAAAAATTAATCTGGAAAATTAAATGCCTAAATTTTTGTGAACCCGCCAAATATTAATATATCCAATGGATTCATATGGATAAGGGTCCGTCGGAAATTTTTAACGCAAAAACACATGATTCTTCTTCTTCTTCTCTATATGTTCACTAGCCAATTGAAAAGCATGCAGAGAATATGCAACATTTGTGAGAAATTACTGAAGAGTTTTTGACAAACTCGTTATATTCTTATCTCGTAACAACTTGCCTATTATATTAATTTAAATAATATTTCCCATGGATTGGAAATTTTTGTTAAGAATTAAAAGTTATTTAAAAAAATTAACCTCCTACTTTTTTTGAACAACAAATATTAATATTTCCGACAGATAAGGGTCTGCATGAAATGTTTTTAATGCAAAAACACACGATGGATAGGAAATTTTTAAGACTAGAGGGGACCACAGCGTTTGATGTGGTTTAGGAATTAAGTATCTAAACCCAACTCCCACATCCATATGGGTAAGCAAGCTTCCGACGGTTTTGACTGTTGATGGGTAGGAAAATGATTTTTCCATTTTTGGGCATCAATGACCGATGGTCTATGGGATATTGGCTTCACATATGAAAGAACGTTTTCACTATGCCGATTGGGAGAAGAATTGAGTTCAATGGCATCATCAGTCGCGTCACCAGAATAATTATCGCTGCATGATGATTGATCTCCATCTCGGCAGCTTCTTCGTCAATAGCTGAATGACACTCTCAATCGACCTGAAAAATATCCTCTTCAAATAAAAATAAATGGAGCTGAACAAAATCCAATCAGGAGACATGTGACAAAGTGATGCTGAGAGATATTTAGATATATTCTAAATGTCATAATACTCTAAATATCATAATTATTTAGTTTATTATTTAATTTAATATTTATCTTAATAAGTTGAAATTATTTTGAAGATTTTTAATAGTTTTAAGGTGATTTGATTTTCATATAAATAGGCGCTTAAACCTAGAGTTGTGTTCAGTTTATGTTTGATTAATAAAAGTTAAGAAATTTCTTTTTATTCCTTGTTTTTGGTAGAACATTGGTGTTCTTAACGAATTTAAGAAGACATTGATCATAAGTATTCTTAGACTAAATAATCCTAGGAAAGAGCGAGAGAAGATAGAAATACCTCTTGATCGCAGAAGAAATGAGAAAGGTTTATCTCTACTTATATATTACAGCACGACAAACGAAGAAGCACAATCATTAGATCTAAAACCTAGGGTGGAGGCCCAATTCCTGCCATTTCAGGGAAAACGACTCCACTTATCCACCTGAACCAGAATTGAGTTTTAGAGTAAAACATTAGTCATTGATAACCAAAATTTCAACAGTTTAAAGTTAAACCAAACCACATTCCTTGTATATTGCGAGATGGAAACCGAGCATTGTTTGGATGACAAGAGCATAGTTCTTTATTCTTAAGACCCACTTTCATATATTCACTGAGATTGGCTTCGCCTCTCATAGTGAAATGGGGGGCTTATTGTTGAATATGGAATACATCCCTTGGGCAAGGACCATCGAATAAACAGAACTCGGCTCAATTAAATTGAAGTCGGCATAAGTTTCAACAAACTTGGGAAAAAATAAATAATGTCTTGTATAAAAAGAGAAGGCCGAGAACCGAGAATACATTCATAAACACACGCTTTTCGTCACAAGAACTAAGGATTCCTATGCTAAAATGTTCTTGCCGAAAACATCATCTTTTCATAAGATCTTAGTCATATCTCTTTGTAATCATATCTTTGACGTCTTTGAAATAACCCACTATCAAATTCGTGCATACTTCCAGTATGTGTTGAATTCGGATTAAACAAAAAAACATAAGAAAAATGTTGGAAATTTGACAACAACGGATCTTAGACAAGTAACTCCACAACAAAAGGACTAAGATAGAAAAATTAAACGATATATTATCATCTCTAATCAATAGTTAAAGTTATGTATCCATGTCGATTCTTTCCAAAAATTTGAATATCTGGTTCTTTGTAATAGTAACTATAATACACTCGAAAGTTCAAACACAAAGACAAATTGATTCTTGACCCTCTTTAACATGTATCATCATTTTCTTCCTATTATATCCTTTAAACTTGGTTAGAACATATCGCTTTGAGGACTTTTTTTCTTCCGTTATTAGTATTGTGAATTAGGTGAAACTCTCCTCGCTTGACCATCACCCTTGTAAATTGATTATTTTTTAATTTAATAATTTCATCTGTCAATAGAATATTTTATACTCGCACCATGGCGATTTCCAGAAACTACGAATAATACTAATAATAATTAAATGATTAGTTTCTTTATTTAAAAAAATAATATAATTTTTTTTGAAGGAATTTGTTTCTATAGAAAAATTTCTTTTAAATTTTATTGAGGGTTCATGGGTATTTACAATTAAATTCTCATGATACACACTTTCTATGTATTAAAATAGATTCAATATGTACCATATATGTATTTTTAATATTTCAAAATTTAGTTGATCTGCATCCACTCTTCAACAAGTCAAATATAGGAGGTTTAACGGATTATGAATAAAATTTCATCTCTTGTTCTTATTAGACCTGATAATTGTATCCATAACTTCTCTAATCAATTCAACTTTCTGATAATAGAATAGCCTTTTAATGACAAAAAAACAACTTTTGGTTTTGTTGTCTAACCTTCTTCGGTTTGGTTTTTTCCAATCTTCTTCTTCTCATAATTTTGTGAGGAAATTACCGGAAAAGTCACTCTCCTATAATCTTTTAACACCTTTAGGCACTGGGCACTTTCATCCTTTATTTAGCATGTAAAAACTCTCTATTTCTCTTTGGTAACTACAAGTTTATATCTTTGGTTGAAAGCTAAACATGATTCAATCTTGTTTTTAATTATTTTTCTGTACTATGGTGAGAATTTTTAAAACAAGGGGACCTTATCTCATTAGGTTTTCCGATGATTTGATATCAGTTTTAAACCTAGTTTAGTGTAGGCAAAATTTTCATCTTTTCCATATGTGTGTTCTTAACTCTCTATTATTAAAATTCTTAAGCTCTAATCTTTCTCCCCCTTACACTAAATTCGGACATGGCCAACCATTTCTTCGCTATTTTCTCATTTTTAAACAATACATGTTGATGTTCTTCGATCTTAGCCACAGTGACGATGATGGGGGCTGAAAAAGCAACATTTGGTAGTTAGAATTTTTGTAAATTGTTTAATTTTTCGATTAGGGTGGAAATTTCAGAAGCCAACTGATACAGCAGGGGTGAAGAAAATATGGAAGGGAGACAAAAATCTGGTTTTACCGATGACTCTATTTTGGTTGGAATTATAGAAGAAAGAAGAAAGTTTGTAGCTTTGTAACTATGAAATAAGGAGCTTCATATGTGGTGAACTATATCCTTGTGCTTTGGACCTTCCATCAGAACAATGTCGATGAGGCAAAAAGGTTTGATGATGTTTGGTTAACATCTCTTGATAACATTAGATGTTAGAGCATAGATATGTTTTTTGGATTAGAGTATTTAAGATTAACAATATGTACAGTGTAACGTGGATAAGTGAATATGGACAACTGCATGTGTGGACAACTGCATGTGGACAATGAAACATGACAATGCAAATTTCCAACAACGTAGTATGATGGATGAAAAACAATGGACAAGAATATAAAACCAATAGAAGGGGTGCTTGTTCGAGTGATCGTGGACAAAATTAAGTGCACAAGTGAATATGAGCATTATATTGTGGAGAAGTGAATGTGGTCATGATGTCATGGGTAAATGAAGGTGAACATCATGGGTTAAATGATGGTGAAGAATAGTATCATGTGATCTATGAAACACCACTTATTCGAACATGATTTTATTTCTATGTGGACATATTCAACTGGACAAGAATTTTGGTACCATGAACACCCTCTATTGTATAAAACCCTTTGTCAACCCGACCTTAAAGTTTACAGATCTCTCTTCTAACTCATATCATACAGATAGTAAAGTTTTTGCATTCAAGAAAACTTACATATGAATACTTTCACTGAAGACATTGCTACAACTTGTTGACCCATTAGTGTAACAATATAAATCAAAATAAAGTATGTTTTGAGTGCGTATACCACTGTTACACCATATGTTGAATTGTCTTTGAGTGCATACTCCTTTTTATCTACACGACATATACCTTTTGATTTCTCTAATCTGAATCCTATATTTCCAAAATTTTACCTTGTCCATGTTACTTCATCCACTAGTTCATCCTCTCATTGATATTGAGCCTCTATCCCACTTTTTAAGGCCTTAGGGTTCTTAGTTTTGAAACAAAAAAATTCTACCTCAATCCCATATTTTTACATAGATACATTATATGTGTAATAAAAACATCCAAAAACTTGTAAAAACTCCACAACCTAAAAATTAGGCCTAGGCGTTCGGGTTTTCGGTTTTAGGCTCAAAGGTCCTATTCTAAAATTTATTAAGAACGGGTCGGTTTCGGATAATATCATTTCGGATTCGGGTAAAAAAATATTACATTTTACAACCCATAAAGTAATCAAATATCTTTCGGTTTCGGGTTTTTCGGTTCGATTTGGGTTATACCAAAGTAAAATACAAATTTTTGAAATAAAAAATACTGAAATTTTCATAATAAAGTGAAAACAACACTTCAAAATTCAATTAAAACTGAAAAACACTCCATAGTTTAAGTAAACCAAAAATAACACTCCATAGTTCAATGAAAAACCAACAACAACACTCCATAATTCAATGAAAAACCGAAAACAACACTCCATAGTAATAAAACTGAAAAACAACACTGAAATTTTCATAAAAAAATTAAAAGACAACAAAGTTTCTGGACAGAACAAAGATGGAGACATCTTGTGAGATCACGAGCACGACGAAGTGATCATTTGGAAATCTCCAACTCCTACCAAAACAAAGCTGTAAATTCAAGCCATAGACTGAGACCATAATCGACTGCTAAACAAAAGACAATAGCTTTTTACCTTATACTTATAGCAGACCAATTCAAGTAGCATATTCTGGTGCAAAAACAAATGAAAATAAGAAATCGATCATAACACAATGAAAAAACTTAAGAAACAAAAAAAAACATTTAAACAAGCATACCTCTCTCAATATTTTAAAGTTCTTCAATATCCTCAAGGATTTGGGCATTGGTAAGCACTCTTGCATCACATCGAATGCCTTGTTTGAGCCATTACTCAGTACACATCAAAACCTCGACTATGAAGTGATTAAGGCAGCTCTGAGATGGGTCGAGGATCCTTCCACCTGTGCTGAAAGAACTCTCGGATGCAACAGACGAAACTTGCATGGCCAACACATCTTTGGCCATCAGTGAAAGAATCGGGAACTTGGTACAGTTTCTATTTCAGAATGATAGAACATCATACTCTACACCAAGCATCACGTCTGGATTCTCAACATCTTCTTTCAAATAAATAGCAAGCTCATCACGCTTGTATCTCACTCCTTCATTCAACTTCTGCTTATAACTTCTATCAATCCTCTTATAGCCTAACCCATCATCAAGTAAACCCATACGAACCGATGACTCATGTCGAGCACCCTGAGAGGCTTGAGCTTTGGACTTCTTAGACTGATCAGCTTGCTCTTCTTGAGTCTTCCCATACCTTTCACTATACTCCTTGAACATCATACTCTACACCAAGCATCACGTCTGGATTCTCAACATCTTCTTTCAAATAAATAGCAAGCTCATCACGCTTGTCTTTCACTCCTTCATTCAACTTCTGCTTATAACTTCTATCAATCCTCTTATAGCCTAACCCATCATCAAGTAAATCCATACGAACCGATGACTCATGTCGAGCACACTGATAGGCTTGAGCTTTGGACTTCTTAGACTGATCAGCTTGCTCTTCTTGAGTCTTCCCATACCTTTCACTATACTCCTTGAAGATACAACACAACACATTGATCACTGAATCATACATTTCCTTACCTTCCAAGCTGTTTGGCCCATAAATCACTTCAAAACACATGCTTGCGAGATCCATCTTCTTGGTGGGATCAAAAATTGTTGTGACAATCAAAATCTTATTGATGTTCTTCATCACATCCCATTATTTTTCAAATTTCTCATACATCTACTCTACTTTCTCCTTGAGTTCATAATCTCTGCTCTTCATCAAATCCATGAGGTTAGCAACTATGGTTACAATTTCCCCGTAACACTTGTAAGCATTAAGAGTGGTTGAGTGACATAGGATGTGTTTATTGTTCTAGCAGGGTATAAATATCCTAAACAATGAACTATCAAATTAACCCTTAATCCTAACACACAAAACAATACTCTTTCCAAGAGAGATCAGGTGTAGTACTTAGGCACACAATAGATTTCCTATTTCTAAAGATTAATCTAGGTGATAATATATATGGTAACAAGTAATCAATCTAAGTAACTATTCCATATTGGAAGGTGTAGATGCAATATGGAAATATGCTAATAATGTAAAAATGAAAATATGCTACTAAACTAACTAGATGTAAATGTAAATATGCTAGATTTAGGGTTTCAAGCTCAATGAATTATAGGGAATAAGAAGCACGAATATCTGAATATTTTAGAACTCAAATATTAACTATTATAACTCTTTTAACTCCAACTCTCGTATGCGAGCAAAAGAAAAACAATCGATCGAAGGCTAAGGCCTGGTGTCGATAACGAGATTTGATATGTCACCAAGCTAATTTAGACCAGCTCTCGCATGCGCCTAACAATCTAGTTCAATGGAGTCTATTTGGCACAAAACCTACTCTCGTAGTCGTCCATGTCGTACTTTCGAGATCTTAGTTAGCTACTCTAGAATGCAAGCATTAAGCACAACTCAATTGATGGATATTAACTTAACCTTACAATCCTACTTTTAGGCTAATCCATGATTGCTATCATTTAACCCTAAATCTAGTTGATAACTACTCAAACATAATCAAAGTAAGAATAATAATCTGAATATAATTCATAGATAAAATACTAGGGTTCCAATACAAATCTCCCTAAGGAGTTATGAATCTTATCCCCTAATATAATAATAAAAACTCTAGAACTTCGCACTGTGCGTCTCTCTCTCACTGGTGTCATACATAAAGTATAAATATAAAACCCTAAAATCTAGGTCAAAACTCGTCTAGGGGTAATCTTGTAATATTGTGTCTTGTCTCTAACTTGGGTTTGAAATCGTCTGTCTGCGAATTGGTCATTGATTGATGTCCAGTGTTCAGCATCGATCGATCTTGGTCATGTATCATCGGTCGACGTCAAGGTAGTGTCATCGATCGAAAGCAGTCTTATACTTCGACTCTCTAAATGATCAACTACGAATTATTATCCTCTAAATGCTCCAAAAGCTCCAAGTATCTCCATATATCTCCAAAACATACATGGACCTGTAAAGACCTTAAAACATAGTCTAGACACACATAATAGACCTTAAATAGAGCTAACATGGCCTAAAACTGGTAATAAATAGGCTATAACAACTCCCCCAGACTTAACCTTTTGTTTGTCCTCAAGCAAACAAGCCTGCGAAAGAGGTTTTGAAAAGCGAAGACTCACATAATATCTAAGTATAATTGTCACCTTACTTTATTGCAGCCACATCCTATCAAGTCAATCACAAAGAAACTTTATATACCCCATCCTAGTGTAGCAATCAAATCCATTCGACCAATAATTTAGCGAATACTAGTTTGACTCGCCCCTCTACTGATTTCATTTCTTTGTATAAAATAAAAGTGCAGGCTTTACCTTGGGATTATCGATCAAAGGATATATGGACTCTTACCTCTCCAAGTATCTAAACACATAGTTAATCTTCTCTACTTTCTTTCCTCTCTCTCTTCTCACTTCTTCTCAGTAAATGTCTCCTTCTTTTGAGGATATCATTTTAATTTTTTTAATTGACTGAGATATTTGGATAGGCTTCCATGAATCAAGCCATATTGTTTTTTGCCACCAGATCATGGTCACTTCTTTTTGATCTTTGTCTCTTTCTAGGATCATATGAATCAAGCTTTAATGGTTGTAGCCACCAAATCTTGTTTGACACGTTTTTAATCTGAAGGGGAGAGAGGGAAATCAGAAGCACATAGAATTTTACCTTCCAGACTTGTAAAAGGAATCCGATCCAGTGTATACCAAATCCCAAAGCAAGCAAATAATGTCAGGATTAGTGTTGGAAATCAGCCTCGGTTCCTTAAAAATTTTAAGCAAGTGTGATATAGTGGCAGGATGATCCATTTTGGTATCTCTAGTAATCTCTGCGAAAACCCTTCTAAGAATTGTGCTAAAGTGTGGTTAGTCAATAATAAAATCTTGATCATAGTCTTCTTCTTGACTCAATATTTTTTTTTGAAAAACTTATATATAGTAAATAAAACTAAAAAAAAATCAAATAGCATTAGCAAACCTCTCCCAGACTTAAATTACACTGTCCCCAGTGTAATCCGCCCCAGATTGGTTAGGAAAAATCAAATAATAAGTAAATAGCTTAAGTATAGAACTCGATACCTCTCTCTGTAAGAGAGTGTCGATCGACGGTAGGCGGGTTTGTTCGATCGATGGTCGTGATCCAATGTCGACCGATGGTGTCTCTATGGTGTCGATCGATGGTAGCATAAATAGTCTGTAAAAATAAAATAAAACCCGAAATAAATAGTAATATAAGTAAAAACTTACTAACCAGTGGGTTGCCTCCCACTCAACGCTTGGTTATAGTCTTAAGCTCGATGTTTTGAACTTTCTGACTAGAATGGAGGTGGAACAACCCTTGGGAAACAAGTGTCTACATCTTCTTTGCTCTTCTGAAACCATGTACCAACGAAGCTTCTCATTGCTTCATCTCCTCTCGTTTTATCATTCTTTATGATCTCCTTAGTAATCTCCACTTAATACATTCTCCTTTGTAGATTCTCAATATTGCGCTGTAGCATTCTAAGTCTGGCATATGTAGTTTCTGATATATCCTCTAATTTCTAAGAAATATCCTTCTTCATTAGGCTCTGAGAAAAAACAATCTCATTGAACTTGTCTTCTAATTTTTTTTTGTGCTGCGTACTTTTGTCTATCGAAAACAGTATCGATCGATGACGTGATGCTGCCATCAATCGATGTCAGTCTATCTGGTCCACTCGCATGCTTTTTTGAACAGTATCCAAATCTTGCTGCATCTCATTCATGCGTCTAGTCAAACCGGTGAGCCACTTGTCTATAGGATAGTAGACATCATCAAACCTTCTGTAGAAATCTTTTAATGACATCTCTTGAGCGTTGTAGATCTCATTCACAATATTTTCAATCTCTGTTCTGATGTATGTTTCTTGCTTCTGCCTGGATATAGCAATTCTTTGATGCATATTCAGGTAAACATATGTAGCTGTACTCAAACATAGTGGATCCTTCTAGAACTGTCATGATATCTTCTTCTTGCACATTCACAATTCTTCCGTCTATAGCGCGTGCATTACCATTCTTATCTCTGTAGATGTCATACTCATCTTTCTTTTCCCAAAAGAAAATTCTTTGCCATCAGAATCAAAAGCTCTCTTTCCATACTCTAAGCGACCGTCTATCAGTAGGGGATTTATTCCAACCGATCGGTCCTGGAGTTTCTGAAGTAAAGGGGTTAGATGTACAAAACTCGTGGACTCCTGGAATGGTGGTATTGATCGATGAATGCGTATTGTTGTCGATCGATGTTTGATATTGGATAGGCTCGTGCTTCTGCTCCTTGATGTCGATCGATGCCGGTACCTGAGTGTCGATCGATGGCTGTTGTTGTTGTCCAAATAAATCTCCTGATCCATTAGCCATAACAAGGGCGTCTGCTACATCTTCCTTAGGTAGATTGAGAATTCTCTCGTAAAGATCTTGTGCACGTTCTTCTGTATCTTTGAAAATTCCAAACTCATCTGGTCTGAAGATAACCATCTCTTTTGTTCTTCTGCTCCAAGTAAGTTTGTTATGCGTTTTTCCGTTTGATGGCGTTTGATGGCCAAGATATGCCGATGTATGATGCTTGATTTGCCCACTCTCGCGTTCATTACCCAGGCCAGCTTCCTCCAGTGCCAGGCTGCGAGACTAAATAAGTTATTCCTCTCTATAATTTGCATTGTATTCTTCGTAAGCTCCACCATATCCTTAGTATGCCAGATTGGTGTCGATCGATGGTATATGTGGACCGTCTATCGATGCTCGATAATCAGAATGGTGGACAAAAAGGTTACCAGCTCCATTAGCCATTGTAAGTATATCTGCCACATCTTCCTTCGTGACATGTAGAATTTTGCCATCCATAGCTCTTGCATGACCATCTGGATCTCTCATAATACCGAACTCATCTGGTTGTAGATAACCATATTCCCTTTCGCGTTATGCAGTTTAATCTCGTTCGGTTTCTGATTCATTCTCAGTATCGATTGACGGTGTATGGTCGCCGTCGATCAATGTCGATTTCCCAGGTTTATGGGAAACATGAAAAACTCCAGCCTCATCCATCCATCGGTATTCAATTGTTTCTTCGTCTTTGTAGTCTTTGTCGTACTCGAGGTAGGCTGTGTTGTAACTAAAATCGCCATGGTAGGTGTGGACTTGTTCGGATGTTTGAGTGTCGATCAATGTGATAGGGCTGGTGTCGATCGATTGTTGAACTGGAAGGCCGTCGATCGATGGGTTGGGTTGGGTATCGATCGATGCTCCTTCTTCTAATTCCTCACCGAACTCGTAATCGTAGAAGCATGTGGCCACAAGCTCTGCATCATTGCAAAATTCCGTGAGGGTATGTTTATTCTTATAAATTTCATAACACACATTATGATCAATCAAGGAAAGGCACAACCTGTTTTTCTTCATGTCACTGATAGATCCTACGGTGGCCATGAAAGCTCTTCCAAGTAACAAAGAAGAGTTCCAATTGATCTGTATGTTCATCACATGGAAGTCCATCGGGACTAAGACGTTCTGAATTTTCAGTGGGACATCTCTGCAAATTCCCCCATAATCTACCCTAGAGCAATCCACAAAAATGAAAGAATCACTGGAAGGCTTCACTCTCAGGTTCAACTTCTCTGCCATAGCTCTGGGTATGATTCTCACTGATGATCCAGTGTCACAAAGGGCTTTGGGAAACTTGTGGCTTTTGATCAGACATGGCACCACAAACTTCCCATCACTTTTTTTCTTCAGAATGATTCTTGGCTTTTTCCTAGGATGACTCTCGGTAGCCTTGTCAACCATCATAGGCTCTGATGCATCCATCTTCTTCTCTGGAGTTGTCGTATTCGTGATCTTTGGTTGATGAGCTTGCTTTTTCACTGGGTACCATCGATCGATTGTACGATCTCTGCGTCGAGCGACGCACGAAGATTTTTCCGATTCTGACAAGTCAACAGGAACCGTCGATCGATTCTCAGTATCTTGTGTCGATCGATGCATGTGCGAACTGCCAAGCAAACTCGGATTTACTATACAGAACCCTTCCTCTTGAGACCTTTCTCTTTTGATTTCTACCCAAAAATCATCATCAATCACAGCATTGACGTGATGTTTACGTCCAGATTCTTCCTTTTCTCTAACCATAGCCTTGTATTTCTTAAGGGCTTCACTCGTCTGAGTCACTTGACTTTCCAGCTCCCCCACATGGGTTTCGAGATCTTCGATCTTTGTGTTTAGGTGGAGGTACAAGAAATATAACTTCTCATTGAAATCCACAGTCAACTTCTGTTGTCCCTTCAGTACTTTGTCAAACATAAATTCGACCCAAGGTCTCCTGATTGGCCTCGAAATCTCCATGCCTCTTGCAGCTTGGGCTTTAGCTTCAGGTTGAGCTTTCGCAGCGTCTGCTTCTGCTTCTGCTTCTGTATCAGGGATTACAGCCCCCTGATTGTCTATCTTTTGACCTGCTGCATTACGCAGATGACCGTTGAGGTCATGAAAGTCTCCATTCTCATTCAGAACCACTATTATAGGCGCCACCATCTGAACTTTTCTGCTGTAGTCGATCGATGCGGGTGAGATGTTGTCCATCGATGCTAAGTGATCAATGTCGGTTGATGCTAGAGTTCTGAAGCTGGTCGATGCTGTCCGTAAAGAAGTGTTGGTCGACGCTGAGTGTATACCGTCGATCGAGGCTCGTCGTCTTTCTTTGCGAATCGTACGTTCGAGTTTCTGCGGGTCTCAAAATAGTAATTATTGTCCTTTGTTGCTCCTGGTACTCTTTTGCATGCACCTGAAAGACAAAGGAAAAGAAAAATCAGTAATTTGAAAGTAAAACAAACCTAGACTAAACCTTAGAAATTAAATCTAATGGAAATGAATGTTCTCCGGCAACGGCGCCAAGTTTTACATGGGATGTGTCTATTGTTCTAGCAAGGTATAAATATCCTAAACAATTAACTATCAAATTAACCCTTAATCCTAACACACAAAACCATACTCTTGCCAAGAGAGATCAGGTGTAGTACTTAAGGATCGAATCCACAAAGAACAATGGCAAATAATATATTTCTTATTTCTAAAGATTAAGCTAGGTGATTATATATATTGCTAACAAGTAACCAGTCTAAGGAAATATTCCTTATTGGAATGCGTCTATGCAATATTGAAATATGCTAATAATGTAAATATGAAAATATTATACTAAACTAACTAGATGTAAATGTAAATATGCTAGATCTAGGGTTTCAACCTCAATGAATTATAGGGAATAAGAAGCATGGATATGTGAATATTCTAGAACTCAAATATTAATTATTCTGACCCTTTAACTTTAACCCTCGTATGCGAGCAAAAGGAAAAACCATCGATCGATGGCTAAAGCATGGTGTCGATCGATGGTGAAATCAGAAGGAAGTGTGAACGAGATTTGATATGTTCACCAAGCTAATTTAGATCAGCTCTCGCATGCACCTAACAACCTAGTTCAATGAAGTATATTCTAGCACAAAACCTACTCTTGTAGTCGTCCATGTCCTACTTTCGAGATCCTAGTTAGCTACTCTATAATGCAAGCATTAAACACAACTCAATTGATGGATATTAACTTAACCTAGCAATCCTACTTTTGGGCTAATCCATGGTTGCTATCATTCAACTATAAATCTAGTTGATAACTACTAAGACATAATCAAAGTAAGAATAATAATCTGAATATAATGCATAGATAAAGTACTGGGGTTCCAATACAAATCTCCCTAATGAGTTATGAATCTTCTCCCCTAATATAATACTAAAAACTCTAGAGCCTCGCACCTTGCATCTCTCTCTCTCTGGTGTCATACATAAAGTATAAATATAAAACCCTACAATCTAGGTGAAAACTCGTCAAGGGGTAATCTTGTGTCTTGTCTCTAACTTGGGCTTGAAATCGGCTGTCTGCGAATTGGTCATCGATCGGTGTCAAGTGTTCAGCATCGATCGATCTTGGTCATGTATCATCGGTCGACGTCAAGGTAGTGTCGTCGATCGAAGGCAGTCTTGTACTTCAACTCTCTCAATGATCAGCTACGGATTATTCTCCTCAAAATGCTACAAAAGCTCCAAGTATATCCAAAACGTACCTTGACTTGTAAAGACCTTAAAACATAGTCTAGACACACATAATAGACCCTAAATAGAGCCTATAACATGGCCTAAAACTGGTAATAAATAGGCTATATCATTGAGGCAGAAACAACTAGAGTCGAGTTGTAGAAGATGACTAAGAACCTGCCTAACCTTTCTATGACTTTCCAATCAGTGAACTGAGGAGGACCTTTCCTCTTTTCACCTTTATCCATCTCCATAAAATAATCATTATACAAATTATCCTCTAGCTCCATTTTATCAAAGGCAACTATGAACTTCATTGTTGTGATCAACATCAGATATGTGGAGTTCCACCGAATGCTCACATCCAACGGCAAGCTTCCCCTAGTCAGTCTACCACCATCAACTCTCTGCTCAAATGATGCTAGCATGTTTCCTGACGCTCTAACATATACAACAGCATTAGGAATGACATTGACACTATCATCTGCATCAGCCATTCCATCCTTGACAATGAGATTGATGATATGTGCACTACACCTCAAATGCATCATTTCAACATCTAAAACTAATGCTTTCTTAGACACTAAAGCAAACTCACTCTAATACTTTCGCAATGCAAATGAGTTGGCGCTTGCATTATCTACTGTCACACAAAATACCTTGTTTATTTCCCAGTCAGCTAAGCAATCTAACAAACCCCTATAAATCTTCTGACCTTTGTGATCAATCACGTGTTTTAACCCAATGATAATCTTCTTCAATCGCCAACACGGTTCAATGTAATGGGCAGTCACCACCATGTAACTAGCACCTGAGATCAAAAACAAAACACATAAGAATCATACAATGTTATACGAATGAAACTAAGCACATAAGATAAGGAAACTATTTTCTTACGCGTTACTTGAGCCACCCAAATGTCAGTAGTTAATGAAACTCTTTGCTTATTTACTTTAAACCATTTCTTCATAACATCTTTCCTTTGCACATACATCTCAACAATGTCTCTTGTTGATGTTCTTCTTGAAAATGATTTGCCTAGTTCCATCTACAATATTAAAACTCAATGTTAGATATCAAACTTAACTAAATAATTATCTACAAAATATATCTGACCTTGTCACAGAAGTGTTTTCAACCAACACCTTCGACGAAACTCAGTGGTAACTCTGCTATCACCATCATCGCAATTTTTGCTTCTCAGAAAGTAGACTCACTTATCTTCCTAGAATTCGGCTTTCCTTCTGCATTGATGCCCGGCTGAGTAGAGCTTTGACCCTCTTAAAATGCCATGAAGTGTTTGCATATGGTAAGATGCTTCAACAAGTTGAATGTGCCTGATTTTTGTGCACATCAGAACTCCTTGTTGCAATAGTGACATATACATTTATCACGATTGTCCTTTGTTCTTGTGAAATGTCCCCAAATCTTAGACCTTGGAGGAAGATACCTAGGTTCTTTTTGAACCTGGAACGTTACTCCACTAGCTTCAGGTGATTCTTTACACTTGCCTCTACTATCCGGAGTCGGAAACTCTTGTTCTTCATCGCCTTTATTGTCGTTGTTATTGTCAAAAACAATGTTTGGAGTTGAAGATTAATCCATCTGAAACAAATAATCAATTGTAATTAGATTTATGATCATGAAATAAAACACAACCCAAGCAATCAATCGCGAAAAAATCCAAACATGCAAGCAAAAAAATCGTGACTCAACAAGACTCGTAAAGTGACTCCACAAGACTCGTAACTTGACTCGATCACAGTGATACCAGTTTTGTAAACTCAACTCGATGACTTGTGACTGAGGAAGAGAGAAATCAAAAAATACCTGAGATTGATTTCTCGATATCGCAGATGAAAGAGACAAAGTAAGTTCGAGATTTTGGATTTGAAACATGATAAAGGCTCTGATACTCTTCGATTTTTAAGTGATGGTAGTAGGGGATCTAGGGATTTTGAATCGAGGAAGAAGAGGAATCGCCTCCAGCCGCTTCACATAAAGAGTTCGATAGGAAACCCAAAGTTTTGGAACTCGAAACTCAACACACCGCATGCTTATACAAAATACATACATATGTTATATGTTTTCGGGTTATTTCTGGTTTTAATTGGTTATCGGTTTAAACCGAACTGAACCCAGGGTACAATGTATCGAAATGTTAAACCCGATCGGGTTTTTCCCTAGATATTAAACCTATCCGATCTCATTTTTTCGTGTCAGGTTCGGGTACGGGTTCGGTTATGGATAATATGCCCACGCCTACTAAAAACGATAAACAACTATATATCCACAAAGTAACATGGGCAACTGAATGTGGACAAAGAAACAATGGAAATAGAAGTATTCAACAACATAATATGCTAGAGTAAAAATAGACAAAAATGTGAAACAATTGTACTAGATATGCAAGTTCGAGTGACTGGAAAAAATTAAGTGCACAAGTGGGCATGGACATTGTTTTGGCGAGGCGGAGTGTTGACATGATATCATAGATAAATGAGGGTAAAGTACATATTATTTTATAAATTATTACAGGAAAATTTTCATACAAACTGCTTTTATCGAATATATGTTGGTGAACTAGATGACATACTATTAACATGAAAAACTAATTCACATTTATATATCCAACTTGGAAAAACCAAGATTGATATCAAGCGGAGCAAACTAAATCACATTTACATGTCTTTGATTGCATCCACGTTTTATTATCCATATATTCGCTAATTGTATCAATGGTTTTATTATTGTTCATATGTTTTTATGCTCACATATGTGGTCACTGTTTGAAGTTATTAACTATTTATCCGTATGTGGTCACTCTTCGAAGTTCTTAATTCCGTATCCACACACACACATATATATATATATGTATATATATATATATATATATATATATATATATCCACACATATGTGTCTACACAAATGTATCCATCTAAACATGTCCACAAATATATCCAACAAACGTATATACACAAACATTGGAAAAGTTCACCAAAATACGAGTCTTTGATGAACTTAATTCATCAGTCTCTTCCAACTCGTCTTGCATTGTCAAAAGGAAACTAATCTTCGAGTTCACGTTTAGTCATTTATAGGGTAACTGTTCCATAGCAATCAAACGCTTGGGTAGGACCCTTTTTTCAGCAAACCACCTGCACAGATACAAAACCACCGCCAAACAAGTCAATTTAATTACATGACAGTAAAAACAGAGATGGTGGTGTTGCTACATGGTACAATAAGAAAAGATTCCGTACCTTCTATCTTCAAAACTCTTAATTTCTACAGATTATGGTCGCAAATCTTCGCCATCAGGTTTTGCATTAAGGGTTATGGCGGCTCCGGTTTTTTATATATAAAAAAATCCATAGAAAGCGAAAACTTGTATCATTAGGGTTAAAGACAAGAAATAGTCCAATTAGACCAAAGTTTTTTTTAAAAAAAAATTAAGAAGGCAACTTAAATAAATTATGATTAACTATCTAACCAAAGAATAAATTACATCCATTATTATTACAATATATACTATGTTACCCTTGACATCTGGTCAACAAAAGAATCAAACATCTTCTTCTTCGCTTAGCAACTACCACTGTCACTTTTTCCATAATCTTCACCATCATAGGACTTCGTTACCGTAACTCCTCTACAGTCACCACCAAATCCATAATTTTTACTGTATTTTGTACTCACCAACAGCACCTTCATATCAACTAACTCCTCTTCAACTACCACTTCTTCCTCTGTAACCAATATTACATCCATTACTCAGTCACCATGTTAGCGACCGCGCGCGACCACCACTAAATTTGCAACATGTACTACATATTTCGTTTTCACCACCATTTATTCCTCTGTAACCACCATCACAACTCAATATCATGACTATAATATAATATATATATATAGATATACTATTTATCAGTTTTATACATGTATAGTACAATTTGTCTAGATTGTTTGATAATTTTCTTATTATAATATACCATTTAGTATGTTCGAATCTGTTTATATTCTTATTTTCATACTTTTGTAGGATGAAAGAGTTACATTTACATAAGCTACTTATAATTTTATTTTCATGTTGTTTAATATTTTATTAGATACATATGGTTACTAGAGAAATTGGAGAGTTTACACTTATGACCTATTTTTTTTGTTCTACTTTATTTGCGAGACAGAACAGAAATATAGCTTTACAATCTCTCTCACTCACTCTCTCTCTCTCTCTCTCTCACTCACTCTCTCTCTCTCTCTCTCTCTCTCTCTCTCTTCTCTCTCTCTCTCTCTCTCTCTCTCTCTCTCTCTCTCTCTCTCTCTCTCTCTCTCTCTCTCTCTCTCTCTCTCTCTCTCTCTCTCTCTCTCTCTCTCTCTCTCTCTCTCTCTCTCTCTCTCTCTCTCTCTCTCTCTCCTTTTTCTGCTTTGCCATTTAATCAGTTCCGTTCTATTTAGTCTAATTCATTCCGTCTATTTGTTTTCTTCTTTCATAAGCATTATTATTTCTTTGTATATGAATCTCGTCATCCACCATGACAACAGTAGCGTCTGCTACAAAATACCATTGTTTCCCTTTTCTCTACGACCATTACTTTTCCTTAATTATAGTGACCACCAGTTCCTCCGATTTTTCGTTTCCACCGTTATTGCTTTCGATGTTTTCGTTTTTTCAATTTTATCACTGTTTTTTTCTTGTATCAATTATTATCGTCTCATCATTTCAGTATCACTTATTTACTTGTAACTTATATAAAGAAAGTTTAAAACGGGAAGAAAAAGAACAAATATTATGAAAACAATTATATCAACATCAATGCTATATTTTTAATTGTATTTCTAAAATTGGTTATTACATAAATTAACCCTACAAAAATGTAAGATAAAAAATGTGTGGCTGAGAGAGAAAAAAAATACAGCTGTCTTCCACTTAGTTTGAAGTACGTTCAAACTCGTTTCAACTTTTGCTTAAAATAATTACATTCAGCTTACCCACCCAATATATTGATGGCAATAAGAAAATCAAAAGGAACATGCAGTTTGACACGTGTAGACGCGTAAGCATGATTCAAGGAGTGAGTTGACTCAGTCGGTGACTCGTTCGATTCACGATCGATACCATGGCCACTGCTGAGACCTTCGATCTTCATTGCAACTCTTGTTATGAAGAATCTTCATGGTCGCCTTCTTCACTCTCCTCCGTCTTCTTTCATCGCCGGTTGAAGCGCATCCATATCCTCGAACACCATGGCCGAGAGATCTGCTGCCGCCCACTAAGGATTGCGGCTAAGAAGATGCGATATTACTCAGACCAAGGTCGATGAATCCAACGTTAGTGAGTTCGGTTGGTATGGTGATAAATCCAGAAGATCTTCATCTGTTGACAAAGTCCGAACACATCGGAAAAATTTGTTTATCAACGCAAAATCAGAGAAAATCAAAGTACATGAAAGAACAGCCCTGATTTGGTTGAAAATCACAAAAAAGTTCTCTTCTTCTCTCTACAAAGTATCAAACTGAAAACACAGAGAGAGAAACAAAAGAAGAGAAATCAAACTATAAACAAACTAAATTACATTAAAAAAGCCATAAATCTCTTCCTCCTCTGAAAGATTTAAAATGTGGTAAAAGGAGACGAAGAGAAAATTTGTCTCTCTCTAGAAACAGAGAGAGAAAGGCTCTGTTTAGAATTATTAAAATCTAAACTTTTTAAATAGCAAATGATTTTATATAGAATTGGAAAAATCATCAAATTAATAACATTAAATTTTAGTGAGAATGTGAAAATCTATAAACAAATTGCACTAGCTTTGAAAAACCTAATAATCACTATAAACCCAATCCCCACTAATACCCCTAAGTTAGAAGTGTCTTTTTAAGTAATAAACTCTAATTATTTTCGTCTTATTGTTTTTTTTGTCAATTATTTTCGTCTTATTGTATATTTAGTTTTTAAGTTATAATCGTATACCCTCCAAACGGCGTCGTAGCACTATCGTTATCCATTGAAGGTGACGCTGCTTCTTTTTGGTGGAATCTTTGGTGGAAGAAGAGAATAATCTATCAATGGTGAAGATGGAGGAATACAAAGCGAAATCGAAGCTGAGCGAGAGCTCAACCTCCACGGTCTGGCTAGCGAAGCACATGTTAACCGGAGAAGAAGCGGTGATGAAGTGTTTCGATCTCTCGAAGCTCAATCACAATCTCAGAATCTGTTTACAGAACGAGCTCGATTTTCTATCTTCCGTAGATCATCCAAACATCATCCGTCTCCTCCAAGTTCTCCAGGATAAGGATTTACTCATCATGGTTCTGGAGTATTGTGATGGAGGAACTTTATCTTCGTACATTAAGCGTCACGGGAGAGTTGAAGAACGTATCGCCAGAAGATTCATGAAGCAAATTGGTATCTATTTGTTGTTTGTTAAATTTTAGGCTTATGATTTTTTGTTCTTATGGATTAATTTTTAATGCAGGAGCTGGTTTAGAAATCATTCATGATAATCACATTATCCATAGGGATCTTAAACCTGAGGTATTGTTACATTTAGTGATGCCGAGGATCATGGCCGGCTCTGAGATTTATGGGGTTTGAAACAGGGCCGGATCTAAGCACAGTCTTAGTCTTAGTTTTGGTTTCCAAAATTTTTTGAAGTTTTTTAAGTGACAATTCTCTCAAATTGTCAGATTTTTGTTATTGTCACTAAATAATACTCAAGAAAAAATAACTGAAATAATCAATTTATTTTGAAAATTTTAATTTTTATTATTATTTAAAAATTTAAACTCCACTTCTAAAACTCCATCACATAACTCTAAACTTTAAGTTTATATTACTTAACCCAATAAGTATAAATGAATATTTACACATTTTCATGGAATCTATTTTGGTCATTTTTCTCCTTAAAAGACTATTTAAAAAAAAAAGAATTCTATGACTATCCTAGAATATTTCTCTTTTTAAAGTTTCCTAAATTATGAAAGAAAAAATTATAAAAGTTAATATATATAGTCCCAAAATCTCAAATCTAGCCATGTTGAAACAATTATAGATTAATGCATATATTTTCTTGGAGAAAAAAATATCTATATATATATTAACCACTAAAATTTTAAGGACAGAGGCGAATGTTTCATTTGTATTAGCCTTGTCGAGGATTGAGAATATAGAATATGAATTGTTACATAGTATTTTGATTGGAACAGAACATTTTACTAGCTGGATCAGGTGATGAATCCGTGTTGAAGATAGCTGATTTTAGTCTTTCAAGGTAGTTTTAGAGAACATTGTTTATGTTATAGCATTTGAGGTGTCTTTATTTGTGAGAAAGATCTTTTTATGTTCATGTTGAAAGCAGAAAGCTACTTCCGGGAAAGTATCTGGAAACAGTGTGCGGTTCTCCCTTTTATATGGCTCCTGAAGTTCTTCAATTTCAGAGATACAATGAAAAGGTGAGATTATGGTCGATTGAATCTCTAGGTGTTCAAGATGGCAAACAATGTAGTCTCATAGGAAACATTGTAGGCTGACATGTGGAGTGTAGGAGCAATTCTATTCGAGCTTCTTCATGGTTATCCACCTTACAGAGGTAGGAACAATGTTCAGGTGAGATCTTGATTTTGGTTCATTGGATTCTTTTGATACAAAAGCTTACATGTCATTAACTTAAAACCTGGCCGTAGGTTTTAAGGAACATCAAGTCTAGTCTATCTCTTCCTTTCTCTCGTTCGATTGTTCAGCAGTTGCATCCAGATTGCATCGACGTGTGTTCAAGGCTGCTTTCTACTAATCCAGGTGCATAAAAATCTCGCCCAGTTTTGGTTTCAACATGTTCATATATTGCTGTATATTTCTTTGTTTACCTTGTTCTGCAGTTAAGCGTCTCTCGTTCGATGAATTCTACAAACACAAGTTCCTAAGTATCTGATAATGTCCATGAGTTAAAAAGGAAGATGAAGTCTTTTGTAAAAAGTGTGAAGTTTTCTCAAATCCTTTTGTAGTTTGATAAATGTAATATTTTTAATGAAATATCTCCAGAATGAGTAAAAAGACCCTTCTTTGATGATATGAGCAATGTATATATCACTTTCTCATTGAGCCATGATTTATGACTTCTGATTGTGAGAGTTAAGAGGTGAATCCTTGTCAATCACATACCTACTATTTGATGTTATATAAAACGGGTGTTGGGGGTTAAAAGAAGACAAGTATCATTGGGTTCAGGATCCAAGTCTCGAGTCAAAGTTTTGACTGTTGAGGACATGACTCAAGTAACCGTTTTCCAAGCTTTGTCCGAAGCTAGGCCTAGGCAAAAAACTAAAATCGAACCGGAACCGGAACCAAAAATATCTGAACCCAAAACCGGACCGAAACCCTCAAATACTTGAATGGTTTTTATATTCCTATTTCCAAAATAATCAAACCGAACTGGAACCAAACCGAACCAAAAACTGAACGGATACCCAAATATATAAGTTATTAATTTTATATGCATATAATATACCTAAATATATATAATTATAATTAAAAATATATTAAAAATATCCGAAAATAGTTGAAGAAAACTAAATTGTTATAAAGTATCCGAATTAACCCAAAGTATCCACATATTGTTATCCTAGATATTCAAAGTAATATGAAATATTCAAGTTTTTATCCGAATTATCTTAATTATTCGATATTTTACCAAAAATATTTGATATTTAACCCAAACTAACCGAATCGGAACCAAATGAGAACTTAATTTTTTTTCAGGTATTTTCCGGTTCTTAATTTTACTATCCAAACTGTATTGAACCGAACCAAAATATGTCAAGTAATAAATTGATCCTCTAGCCCTTTACCCAAACTACCCGATATCCGAAATGAACCGATACGCAAAATGCCTAGGCATATCCGAAGCATCAAAACCTACTTAAAGATTCCCAAAGCCTGTAACTTTATGAAGCACCAGAAGTTAAATGGTTGATCTTCAGTTACACATAGGTCTGATATACTATGTATATCACTACACTATTGCTTCTTATAAGTTTTAACCAAGTTGTGCTTAGTGTAGTTCCAGTTGATCTGAACTTATCGAGTAGGTACTTTTGAATATTGGATTCATAATGGGTTCTTTATGTCTTTGTGGATCCGTAACTGTATTTGCTTCATTGAAGTGGAAGATGAGTAAGTTATTTAGCTCTAAGCCTATAACCTAATTTCTCGACCTTTGATTGTGTTCTCTGTAACCAATTAACTTAAACTCGTGTCCAGTTTGAATGTATTATTAGCTGATTTATTTTGTTCTTTGTATAAATAAAGGATATTTAGCAACAAGTCGTGGTTAAGGCGTGTGCCTGCTAAGTGCATGGTTAATTGGTTATATTCTTACGCACTATTTAGAAATTAATGTCTATGGTTTATTAGTCTCTACATAATCCCAGTACTTGCAATCACAGAGCTTAGACTTAGCCATGGATTTTCATTGGTGATTTTAAGAGATGGGACATGTTTTGGAGTGTAATAAATGAATTGATATTTCTTTGTCTGAATCAGTTTTAAAACATTTTAGGGTAGACATACGGTTGATTTATGGATACCAATCTTCTTCGCAGCCGTGTCCATCTTCAACTCTTCTAGAGTGTTAAAACCTAGTCACGGATTTTCATTGACGAGTTAAAGAGATGTTGATTGGGAACGAGGATAGGTTTTGATTGGTGAGAACTTGTAGTTTTGCTAGGATTATACCCTATTCCACTTCAATTATGAATTGATTTTTATTTAGTTTAAAATTCATTTTGCTCCAGTGGAACAGGTGACTGAGAGCTTTGATTATGGGACGTAAATGGAGTCTCTGTTGGAAAAGGTTAATGGCTTTTAGAGGTTTATGCAAAAAGATTGTTACAAGAGTTTATGCTGGCTTCAGTAAAAAAAAGAGAGTATGCTGGCAATTTATAAAAACAAAATGAGTTAATTACGTTCGCCAAAACTCGCTGTAAGAAGTTGTAACTCACGACCGTCCACGGTTAGTGAGCCTTCCACGTCCGTTTATCTGGTCTATGGATCTTATTCCATGCGAAAAAACCGCACGTTTTGGTTGAGAAACTGGTTTTGGTTGGTTATCTGATATTTTCAAATTTACCTTTGAGCTACTCTGCAAATTGAGGGCGATAGGTACTTAGGAGTTGAATCCACATATACTCGATCCACACAATAGATTTTAGGTATTCCAATTAAGCTAATAAAAAGCAGTAAAAGACCGTAAATTAAAAAGGGTATAAGACAGATGGAGATAAGCCATAGATTTAGGGAAATTCACAAGAAATCAGAATTGCAGATCAAACCATTCTCAGGGTTTATGAAGAACAATTCTAGAACTCAAACCACAATGTTTAAGTCAGTCAACTTACATTGCAAAAACTATCTATGTCTAATTCTTAGAATCACAAATCTCTTTGGAGATTAAATCAGTTCATACAAGCACTAAGAACATATTTGATAAGTTCACAAAATCCGTAATCTCTTTGCAAATACGTATTTAGCTTATCAAGATTAATTCATGCAATCAAGAACACTCTCATGTTTACCAATTATCCTAAAATCTTGATTTCAGGTTATCAATTCAAATCTTAGCTTTAATAACAATCAAGATGAAGAAATCAATAGATAACATTAACAATTCATTCTAGAAATTCATCAATCTTTTGAAAACCCTAAATCTAACTTGTGGATTTACTCATACATGATAGAAGAAACACAAAACATATTTTCAAGAAATTGCATAAAAAGCTTAAGATTAGAAATATTGGAGTTCAAAAAAATCTGAGATATGATATGTAGCATAGCCTAAAACTGACTTTAATATATAATACAAGGCTAAAACTCGTATGTGACTCTTAGTGAAGACCATTAGGCCAAAGTACAATTTCTTGAAATATCATTAAAGCATCAGTTTTCTTAGTCAGGGTCAGGGTGGGTGTCGACCGACACCCGACACCCTCCATGGTGTCGATCGAGACCATGCCTTTTGATCAATTCCAACTTGGTCTTTTCAGCTCCAAAACTCTTCAAACTCTAAAATGCTCCAAAATATCCAAAGTAGTGCAAAACGGACCAAAACATGTAAAGACTCTAAAATGACTTGAAACATAATAAAAAGACTCTAAAATAGGATTTATATCACGATTAAAACTTCTAAAACCATGATATATCAACTCCCTCAAACTTATATTTTTCTTGCCTACAAGCAAAACATTGCGATCAAGCAACATATGTCAAATTATATTATATGTGATTCAGAAATTTTTTTTAGTTCTCCAGTGGCTATTCACATAACTTTTTAAGTATCTTTTCGCATCATTACTAAAACATAATAGTCTAAATGTTCATGCTAAATATTTTTTAAACTTCTGATTTACTATATATTTATCTCCACTGAACTAATATTTGTGTAGTTTAATCTATAAAAGGATGTATGTAGTTTTTCCCAAAATATGTTTATTGCCTTGAGAAATATTTTGATTTGAAATGTATTTATCATTTCTTAGCTTATTGTCTCAACACAAACTGTCTGAAACTCTTGTAGATTTAAATCAAGAAGGATTCATCAATTCAATCTGATTGTAAACATAATATTCTGAATGTTTCACTTATAAAATGTAAGATTCTTTAACTCTTTTCTTTGAGATGATAACACTATAGGTTTATTAATTTTGAATTAGATCTTATTTTAGAATCAACAATATTACCTATTTGGTCATGGTTTTTTCTTAAATACTTCTAACTTTTGAGACTTATAAAAATATAATATATTATATGTGCAATAATACTAATGTGCTCTTCGAGAGCATTCATGTATATATTTATCTTCAAGATTCAATAAGTTTTATACTACCTTGTATTCTACTCACACTATTTTCTTTCATCTTTATATAGTTATATAGATTTTGAAAGTTATAATACTTTTCTTTTGTCTTTCTTCTAAATCCTTTTTGAAAATTATATTTGTTTCCTTCTATTTGTGGTTTAAGGATTTTTTTATATTGGAATTTATTTTCTTCAATGGCAAAGGAAGAGTCATCTGGAAATTTTACGGAGTAGAAGTTTCTGGGAAATGTGGCCGAAGGAGAATGCTTCGATGAGTGACACTTGTTACCTTGCTATTCTTTCTTTTTTGTCAAGGCATCAATTCCTCAAGTCAAGCGTCTGTAGAATCTAAACCTTATTTTATATACTAGGGCCGGTCCGCGCTTCGCGCGGAAAGTTTTATTTTGGTTAAGTTTAATGTTTAACAATTGTTCTATTTCGATAGTTTGTCCCCAAAAAACAATTGTGTCTATTTTGATGCGTTTTCCTATGTTTTCTAAATATTTTTTTGATTTATCACTTATGTTCACCTATTTCAGCAATGTTTTTTTCACCATAGCTAGAGAAAGAGAGGGATCTTGATCCAGGAAAATGTGTTTAATTTAATTGTTATGGAAGTTGTGATAGGATTATGAAGCTTGAGTATATTCATATGCAACCACTCAATGACTAATGATATTTCTGATGATCTTTAATTTGCAACAGTAAGCATTACTGTTCATTGGGTATCTTTTGAACTTCCACTCACCATCCAGGTTGTCTGTATAAACATCCACTTAATACTGGTGTTTAAAAAGTTGCTATCCAACAGAGTTTAAAAATTAGAGATACGGTGGTTTGGTGTGTTACCGTTAATGCATTGGAGCGTAAGGATGAGTGACATGAGTCTATGTTTAATGGTTAGATTTATACGATAATTGTTTGGATGGTTTAACTGTTGTGAAGTGGTTATTTGAGTAAATAGTTAAATCTTACTATGAGGTGTAAAGAATGTAGTAAACATGATTAGAAGAATCCGATTTTTATGAGTCGAAATCAGAGATTCCATTGGAATTTTTGAAAGAGCAAATGTAGTTGCCTTGCAGGCTTGCAGTGTACGAAAATTATTTTAAAAAATCATGAAGCACTTATAGGATCTGATACTTATATGAGAGTAGAAAATCTGAAATCACATTGACATTTTAAGAAGAGCAAACGTAGTTGCCATGCAGTGTACAAAAGTTTTTTTTAAGCACTTATAAAGTTATAAACATCGAAGGATCCAATATTTATGTGTAGAAAATCAGAGATCCCACTGTCATTTTTAAGAAGAGCAAACGTAGCTGCCTTGATGTTTACAAAAAATTAAAAAGGAAAAAAAAAAGTAGAAGCAGTTAATTAGCATGACCGAAAGAGCAGCCAAAGTAGTTGCCTTGCGGTGTTATATGTCACCTATTTTAGCAATTATATGTCACCTAACATGACCGAAAAAGCAGCCAAAGGAAGAAAAATAGAAGCAATTATTTGTCTAGAGGAAATTTTAAGAAAATTGGTAGTAGAGAAGCAGGCAAGCAGCCAAACTCCGCAACAGTGTTTAAAACTCCTATACTCTTGAAGATTAACCATTACATGGTTTTTTGGAAGAGCCTTCTAATTCCACCTCTGTGGCTTCCTCCAAGGGCATCTCAAGTATAACAGGGAGTTCATGTGGTTCAGTACCTTATCATGGGTTTCAAGAAGGAAATTAGTACCCATGCCAACGAAGTTCAGAGCGACACAACTGTTTACACTTTACACCATCAGTGGCGTAAGTTTTAACAGCTCCAAAACCTAGCATATCATTGCCCGAGTTGTCATTACCTACCTGCGAATGAGTTTGTGTGAAGATCAGTTTGACATGTTAAGAGGAAGAGAACGTCAGTTGTAAGTGAGTACACTTACCTGAACATCAAAAGTAGGAATTAGCGTTGGTTCTGATCTAATATCAGGGCTAAGGTGAATGATTGATGATTCGATGAAAAGTATGAACTTAGGGAGCTTGACATGGAAGGTTAAACTTTATGTGGTTCTGCCATCCATGTGTTATATGTCAAATAGCTTTAAATTCATGGACTAAGGTCTCTAATAAAGAAACAAACAGAGAAGAAAGGGAATTAGTATCTGTAACCATCGCTTGAGAGACTACAACAGCAGGAAGGCTTGTCAGTTTCATCTTCACCATCAAAACTTACAAACATAGCAGAGTCAGACGCATCAGAGACTGCCATTTCCACCCAATACCTTGTTTAAAAACACATAGACTATTTGTTATGACTTAGGGGAATAAGATTGGCTTTAAACCACTTAGAGCGGGTGAATGAAAATATGTTCAACATGGATTATCTTACAACCCCAACAGCATTGCATCATTACATGATGCAGATGTGGAAGATGAGAACCCATGTTGAAACTTCTGGAAGCATTTGGAACATAAGATATAAGGCAGTCATTAACAGTTTCAATGTCGACAACATCCACATTGCATAGGATCTCCGCAGTCTACCAAATCTGGAGTTAGTAAGAGGAATGCAAAAAGAAAGTATAAGGAAGGTCCGAAGGTGTTAAGTCAGAGCTTCGGCAGAATGATTATCCCCATTTACCCAGCCAGAGCTTGCTTTGACGTCAAATGAAACACATTTAATCGCTTCAAAAAATTGTTAAGCTCGCTGTCTCTCTTCACATTTATGGCCTCCCAAAACCTCAGCCGCCTCACTTCGATGGTAGTGTTATAGCGACCGGCTTTCAAGTCATGGCATGAATACTTTCTGTAGCTTGACCAAAGTAGTTTGGATGGCATGAATACTTCCAGATTCCAACGTCTCACCATCTTCCTTTATTTTCTTAAATTGTTTTGTTGATCAGCTATAGCTTCGACTTTCAACCTTATGACTGATCTGGAAATTTTATGACTGAGAGGAGAGAATTGATGAAATTTGGGGACAAGACTTACATTTTTATAGTTGAAGATTCTGAGAAAGGAAGTAAAAAGGACGATGCATTTAACGATAGATCGTGTTAGGTGTGGAGAACAATTGTTAATGAGTCCGTTGAAGACGACGATTCTGTTCGGACTAACTCTGTGACGTTTGAGGATTTTTTCTGTCACAAGATGAACAAAGAAGAACTTAAGGTTCGAGATGTTTTTGTGGTGACATCAAATCAAATGTGGGTTTAATTTAATTTTTGTAGAAGCCCGTAAAAAAACCAGCATAAACGAAATTCATTAACCAAATGACACGTGTCGATTTGTGTTTTTTTATTTGATGACGTGGAGCCCTCATGAGTGAGGGAACTCTACTTTATATAAATAGACTAGATTTTCAACTCGCGCTACGCGCGAGTTTGTATTAATAATTAATTTTTTATTTTATATTTAAATAATAAAAATATAAATTATTTATATATTTTTTCTATGAATTATATTCATAATATAATTTATTATTATTTTATTTAAAATTTTATACAAGTGTATGTCTTGAATAGCCAATATATTTGTTTGTATAGGTAAATGTATATGTATATTTATAGGCATATTTATATTATTTATTAATCATAATTTATTTTAAAATAATATAATTTTTTTGATTCCTATTAACTACTACTATACTGTTATTAACATTTTTATCTTAATTTTTTTACTTATCTTTCTAGTTCAATATATAAATGATTATTTCATATGTACACTAACTTTGCTTTATATTTACCAAATTATTATAATGAAAGTATAATTATTAGATAGTTATTGTTTGCTTATATGTATTGAAAATTCTTCAGTTTAATTCTCCTAAATGCATATATGTATAATGTTTAGATTTAGGTTTTAATCATAATAAATATTTTGATAATTATAAAAAATATTAAATATTTTTGTTAGATATAAGAAAAGGGAGAATAAATATATAAATTTTTAAACAGTGTTAAGTAATATTTTTTATTAAGAAAAAATATAGGAAATCTATAATATTATATATATATATATATATATATATATATATATATATATATATATATATATATACAGTGCCGGTCCGGCCATCTATGGTGCCTAAAGCACACTCATAATATGTTGTCCCCTAACTATAATTTTTCTTTGATAATATAAAATTATAATTAAATAATGTAAATTATTATTAAAGTTTAATTTATTTTGAGACAGTAAAAAGTAAAAAAGAAACATTATTCATGAAAGATAACTCTCCTTGCTTTTTTTCCTGCAAAATCATTTATCAACTTCGAATAATCAAGTTTTTCGGCTAACTCATGCTCTATTGATATCATCGACAATCCATTCAAACGCTCTTGAGACATAGTCGAACGTAGATAATTCTTAATGAGCTTCAACTTTGAAAAACTTCTTTCTGCAAAAGCAACTGAAATCGGAATTGTTAGCAATATACGATAAGCAATCTCTGTATTTGGATAACAACCATCCATTTTCTTTAGAAATTCCAACATCTCTATCGCCTTTGTAATTTCATGTGGCAACATTCCTCTTAGATATTGAAGTTCCATAAAAAAATGTTTCCCATCTATATCAAAATGCCCATCATGCTCAAGAGAAGCTTCAAGCTTAACATAAGATATCATCAACTCATCAGACTTTAACCTTTTCATACCAAAAAAAAACCCAAAGATTTCTTCGTACTGCTGAAATTGCTCGAATCTAACCCAAGTGACACTATAGCTTGATCCACTATGTTGATGAAGTAATCCATCCTAAAACTCTCTTCCGCATTTAACTGGTTACTATCATCAACTTTTTCAGCATCTTCACCATAATGCTTTTTCCTTTTTATCAAGCGTTTTGGCTTTGAAGAAAATGATGGTTCAATCTCCATGTCAATGGCAATTTGCATAGCTTCAGCTTTTGCTTTCTCAAAACCATTTTCTCTGTAGCCTTTCAAATAACCAACAAGCCCTCCTAACTGAAAAATGGCAGCCTCAAGATCCACATCCTCTGATTGTAAATATTTGCTCACTGTATTGACAACATAAAGCAGATCATACCAAATTACCATTCCAAACAAGAATTCAAATCTTCCAATTCCATGTGTTTCACTTACTGCAAGACACTCCGCATCACTACGATGTCCAAGATTATCATTATTCTATGCTAAGTAAAACAAAGCCTCCCTTATCTTTAGAGCTTGAAACCTTATTGGTTTTACACTATCAATACGACTTTCCCAAAGAGTTTGTGATAACTGTTTAAGTGTAGTACCATTCACCACCTCTCTATAAACTTCCTAGTTGTTGGTTGAAGATGAAAACAGATTGTATAAACGTTGCACAATGCCAAAAAATGAAACTGTTTTCTCAGATGAAGAAGCCATGTCACAAAGAGCAAGATTGAGACTATGACACCCACATGAAGTATAAAATGCCCTTGGATTAATATCCAACATTCTTTTTTGAACACCTTTATGCTTTCCTTTCATATTAGACCCGTTGTCACAACCTTGTCCTCTCACATCACCAATATTTAACTTAAGATCAACCAATGCATCTTGAAGAGTGGTAAAAATTCCTTCTCTGTTTTGTCTTTAATTTCCAAAAATGAAAAAAAGAACTCCTCAACCTTAGGTGAATCCGTAGAAACATCTACACATCGAATTAAAAAAGTCATCTGCTCTTTACGACTAATATCAGGAGTAGAATCCAAAATGATTGAAAAATACTTCGCCTCTTGGATCTTCTTTAAGATTACCATTCTAATCTCGTTAGCAAGTAATTCTATCAACTCATTCTGAATCTTATGGCTAAGATAATTATATTGAGTTTCACCTTTGTCAACTCGTCGAATGTGCTCCTTCATTACTTCATCAAAGCCTCCAATCATCTTAATAAAAGCCAAGAAGTTTCCACTGTTTGGATCACTAACCTTTTCGTTTTCTCCACGAAATGCTAAATTTCTTTCTGCTAGAGTTTTTACCACTGCAATTATCCTTAACATCACATCTCTCCAATGTTTCTTCTCTTTGTTAATTGCCTCCTCCAAATGTTTATCAATAGTTTTACTTCTCTTCAGCCTCATTTCTAGCTCAATCCAGCGGCTCATGCAAACAATATGGTTGTAAGTAGTTTCATGATTTTTCAGCCTATGTGAAGCATTTCTGCAGTCATCATATCCATTAGTCACCAAAAGAGGAGGAAATGTTTCTTGAGTGAATAATTTACAGCAAAAACAAAAGATTTTATCTTTAGATTTTGAGTAAACTAACATCTTCTGTCTTGTTTCTCTCCATTGCTCATTCTTCTTGTATAACATGAGTAAGTGAAACATCTTTCAATACCATCTCTTGGAAAAAGATAATCAACTGGAGGTCTTGCAGGTGGACCTTTTTCAACCAAATAATCTCTCATTCTTTGTTCAATTTTCTTCCAATTTCCAAGATCATCCATATCAACATCCTCGCGGAAGCCTCTAATATCATCAGATTTCTCTTGTGCTTCTATGTTTTCATTCTCATATTGTTCTTTGTTCATATTCATACAATCTGGATCATCTCTAGCAGTTTCTTCGTCACTTTTCTCATCAATATCTTCTTCAAAAACAAGCTCTTCATCTTCCTTGTCCTCTTCAGTTTTAGAAGTTTCTTCAACTTTAGAACTTTTAGTTCTCGAGACATACTTAAGCATATCATTAGCTTGAGATTTCACCAATTCATCTTGTCTTGCTTTTTTCTTCCTATTTTTAGCTTCACTTGATTGATTTCTTATTCTATTTCCTGGAAGCATTATCTACAATTCAAAAACATAAAAAGAAAAACATAAGCTGATAAAATACACGTCTTTAACTAAAAAAAAAATCAGTTTCTCTGTAACTTTTACAAAAGTTAACAAAAACAAAAGAGAGAAAGGAAAAAAACTTACATAGATTTAGAGATAGACTTATTCTGACAAAACACAATCAATTTTTTTCAATAACAATTGAAGATGAAGTATGATCAGAGCCGACAGAGAAGAAGAAGAAAAGGATTAAAAAGTTAGAAGATAGAACACCAATTGCTAGGGTAAATAAATAGGTAATTATTGTAATTTATATATTTTATCATTTAATATAATATATAAGGAAATCAAATATTTTAGAAAAGGAAATTAATATTTCGATCAGATTAGGTAGTTATTATCAATTTTTTTTTTGGTAATCTGACTATTTAAAACGAGCAAAAAAAAAATTGCAAAAGCTCTGGTCGAACCTGTGACATAAACGATATACAACACACAGCCACTATACCACGAAAACTTCGCTGTTCATGATGCCCTTAAAATTCTAATAACCTGTGGCGCCCCAAGCCATTCCTTTACGGACTTTAGCCCAGGGCCGGACCTGTATATATATATATATATATATATATATGTCTGTATATCTTTTAAATGATATAATTGCAGTATAAATTAATGTGAGGAATATGATGATTTATTAGTTCACTTGTATCTTTTTCTAATTTTTAAAATTTTGTTAAAATTGCAGTGTTTATATTTTACTGATTAATACTCTTAAATAATATATTATTCAATTGATTAAAGTATAATGAATATTTATTGTCGCTGAAACTATACTCTAATATTACTATTATTTTTTAATATTATTAAACATTTAAGTAATTTATTTGGTGAACTTCTTTTGATTTTTTAAGTTTTCATATATTTTATAACATTTTTTCAAATATATTTCTTTGATAAAACTCATTTGAGTTCATTTTAAATTTTATATGTTATGTTGATTGCTGTAATTATTTTTCATAAACATGGATCATATCATTTTACGTGCTTCTGCAAAGTGAACCACTCTAGCAATAATTTCATTCTTATTAAATTATTTTTTTAAGATCATCGAACCCTAAAATGCAGAAGCCACCATTCTGTAAATATATTTTTTTATTTATAAATATATCTCTTTTTCTCAAATTAAATTTTGAAAACTCTTAGAAATTTAGACAATTATTTATAGCCACCTCAATACTTCATTTATTAAAAAAATTCCTTTTTATATATTAAATGAATTTTCTTTTTTAGATGTTTTGAGTTTTGTTATTTTAACTACTTTAGCATCAATTTTCCATTTTATTTTGGTATAAAGGATACTTTGGATTTATTGTAATTAAAAAGACATAATTTGTATTTTTTTTAGTATTACTACACGTAATTTGTAAAAGATAGTGGATTACAATATGAGATAAGTTGCGTAGTATATATATTGTATAGATTAATTTATGATTAAACTGATTATTTAGTTAGTACTATTTGACGTTTACATGTAGTTAGTACATTTGGGCTGATTTCTGTTTATAGTTTCTAGGCTATGTTTTAGATTTTAGATTTTAGATTTTGATTTGATTTTTCTGTTAAGCACTTTATGTTAAATTTCCTAAAATTCATATCAAGATTAAGTTTAAATATTTTATGAAATTTGCTTGTGTTAATTTCTAATAATTTCCATTTTATTGGAAGTAGATATTTTTGAAAGATTAACATTTTAAAAATAAAATAAATAAAGATGATGATTTGTCATGTTTTGATTGGTTGTTTAAAATCCTATGTGGACACCCTCAATATCTTTTTTCTAGTTTTTAGAAGTTTGTTAAAATTGCAGTGTTTATATTTTACTGATTTTTAAGTAGTGTTAAGTAATATTTTTTGTTAAGAAAAAATATAGGAGATCTATAATATTATATATATATATATATATATATATATGTCTGTATATCTTTTAAATGATATAATTGCAGTATAAATTAATGTGAGGAATATGATAATTTATTAGTTCACCTGTATCTTTTTCTAATTTTTAGAAGTTTGTTAAAATTGCAGTGTTTATATTTTACTAATTAATACTCTTAAATAATATATTCTTCAATTGATTAAAGTATAATGAATATTTATTGTCGCTAAAACTATATTCTAATATTACTATTATTTTTTAATATTATTAAACATTTAAGTAATTTATTTGGTGAACTTCTTTTGATTTTTTAAGTTTTCATATATTTTATTAACATTTTTTTTCAAATATATTTCTTTGATAAAACTCTTAAGAATTCATTTTTAATTTTATATGTTATGTTGATTGCTGTAATTATCTTTCATAAACATAGACCATATCATTTTACGTGCTTCCAAAAAGTGAACCACTCTAGCAATAATTTCATTCTTATTAAAGTATGTTTTAAGATCATCGAACCCTAAAATGCAGAAGCGACCATTCTGTAAATATATTTATTTATTTACAAAAATATCTCTTTTTCTCAAAGTAAATTTTGAAAAGTCTTAGAAATTTAGAAAATTATTTATAGCCACCTCAATACTTCCTTTATTAGAAAGTTTCCTTTTTAGATGTTTTGAGTTTTTTTATTTTAACTACTTTATAATCAATTTTCCCTTTTATTTTGGTATAAAGGATACTTTGGATTTATTGTAATTAAAAAGAAATAATTTGTATTTTTTTAGTATTTCTACACGTAATTTGTAAAAGATAGTGGATTAAAATATGAGATAATTTGCGTAGTATATATATTGTATAGATTAATTTATGAGTAAACTGATTATTTAGTTAGTACCATTTGACGTTTACGTGTAGTTAGTACATTTGAGCTGATTTCTATTTATAGTTTCTAGGCTATGTTTTAGATTTTAGATTTTGATTTGATTTTTCTGTTAGGTACTTTATGTTAAATTTCCTAAAACTAATATCAAGATTAAGTTTAAATATTTTATGAAATTTTCTTGTGTTAATTTATAGTAATTTCCATTTTATTTAGAAATAGATATTTTTGAAAGATTAACATTTTAAAAATAAAATAAATAAAGATGATGATTTGTCATGTTTTGATTGGTTGTTTAAAATCCTATGTAACCTTCAATGTCTTTTTCTAATTTTTAGAAGATTGTTAAAATTGCAGTGTTTATATTTTACTGATTAATACTCTTAAATAATATATTCTTCAACTGATTAAAGTATAATGACTATTTATTGTCACTGAAACTATATTCTAATATTACTATTATTTTTAAATATTATTAAACATTTAAGTAATTTATTTGGTGAACTTCTTTTAGTTTTCTTTTTAAGTTTTCATATATGTTATTAACATTTTTTCAAATATATTTCTTTGATAAAACTTGTACGAGTTCATTTTAAATTTTATATGTTATGTTGATTGCTGTAATTATTTTTCATAAACATGGATCATATCATTTTACGTGCTTCCGAAAAGTGAACCACTCTAGCAATAATTTCATTCTTATTAAAGTATTTTTAAGATCATCAAACCCTAAAATGTAGAAGCGACCATTCTGTAAATATATTTTTTTTCCTTAAAAAAGATCTCTTTTTCTCAATGTAAATTTTGAAAACTCTTAGAAATTTAGACAATTATTTATAGCCACCTCAATACTTCATTTATTAGAAAAATTCTTTTTTATATATTAAGTGAATTTTCCTTTTTAGATGTTTTGAGTTTTGTTATTTTAACTACTTTATCATCAATTTTCCATCAGGTCGTTGTAGTATAGTGGTAAGTATTACTGCCTAACATGCGGGTGACCCAGGTTTGATCACCGGCAATGGCGCAGTCCTTTTAATAAAAATCTGAAACAAACAAAATTTTTACTCATTCTCCCTTATATTTAAATTGTCCTTAGATTACAACATAGACACTTCAGTTCTTTACAGTTATATTATTTGCATAGGTAGTGTAATAATGTTCTGTTTAAATCCTGGTAAATTTCATCTATGGAATCTCATATCCCACAAATTGGCAGGTGTAAGGTTTGTTACCATTCTTATTTTCTTTTAAGGTCTATGACACTAAGTACTTAGTTCCTAGTTCATATCAGTGTTTATTATCTCTAGTTCTCTGCTCATCCTACAGATGGATTTGGTATTCGTTTCTCCTGAAAGAAGAGTTCCAGTTTGTGTACTTAACTTGTTTCAGCTCCATATAAAATTTACTGAAGTTACAAGAGAGCTTCTCTAATTTCATTGCCACTTTATCATTTGATCTTCCTATGCTTGGTGAAACTTTCTAGTCATTAGATACTTCTTAGTATGTTTTCTACTTCAACACATGTTATATGTATCTACTCTTAACATTTCCTTATCACAATAACATTTAAGGTCTATGGAAAGAAAGAAATACACTTCTATACAATTTGAGAAAATGTACACAAGATTCCTCTGCTTGTCTCACTCTTCGTTTTTTCTTCTTTCTCTCGCGATTAAATTTGAGAAAATTTACACAATTATGCAGTACATTGTGGTGTCATCTTTCACCACTTGTTGTTGTCAATGCATATTAGAAGGAGCTGGATGTTGTTGCAGTAGTGGTGGAACCGGATAAGAAGGTACAGCATAAGGAGCAACCCCAAGATGATGAGTTCCCATTGGAGATGGAAGCATCACAGGTGTTCCAACAGCTGAACCCATATGATCAGGCGCTGGAATGATCGGTTGTCCCACAGGGGCACCTCCATACATCCCTAATCCAGCCATTGTGTGATGTTGTGGCTGCTGCTGAGGCTGACCTGGTCTATGCTTAACCACTTGTTGCTGTTGTTGTTGTTGTCCTGTAACCGCATGAGCTTGATTGTTCACAGAAGTAATGTCGTGAATGCTAGACCGTCTTCGATCTCGGTTCATTGAGTTAAGCCTGATGAAGTATTTTTGAGCATGACTTGCTACTTGAGTTGGTGTTCTTGTGATCACATAGTTCCTTGAGATGCTTCTCCAATCTCCTTTCCCAAATTTTTCCAAACCCAATAGAAACAACCTTCAACAACACAATCAAAAACAGAGCATTTGAATAAAAACAGAGCATTTGCATAAAAACAGAGCATTTGCATAAAGGTAAGATCTTTATTATAAAGAATCTGAGGAAGAAGAAGTTGAAACCGATGCTCTTCTTGTGTCCATGGAATCCCTTTCTTCCTCTCTTGTTCAAGTCTGGAACCACTTCTTCCGCCGCCATTGGAGCTACTTATCCCGGAGACTCCGTGGTTTGGTTTCTTCTCCGTTGATCCTCCTCCGCCGGAAGAGTGAGAGTCTCTGTTCACCGGAGAAGTCGCTGCTGCTTCCTCGCCTGTTCTTTGATAACGAGGCAATGGGACTTGTCCACTCTCGATTGCCTTGACATCTTCCAAAAGTATTTGGTAATGATTCTTGACTTCTTGTAATGATTTGGTCGGAACCATTGACGCCATTTTCATCAACTGATCCTCTGTTATCTCTTCTTCTACACAATGCATAGCAATGGCGTTCTCGAATGATTTCTCTTCTTCTCTGCTCCATGTCACTGCCACACTCTCCATTAGATTTTCTGCTTCAATCTCTTTACTCTCTCTCTTTTTTTTCTCTTCTTTGGGTTAATCGTGTGGTGGGCATGATAGTGTTTGTGAAACGTATGCGAATGGGTCAGATTCTTTGCTTTTTGGAGCTTTGTGAAATTCTTTTCTGTTTAAATTTTGTAGAAGCGCATGATAGTAGTTGAGAGTATGTATTTGCGCAGGATAATAGCGGGCATATGCGTAGGATAAGAGGGTTGATGGGGACTTTAACTTATTCACAAGCATCAATCATTTGGGTTCATTTTCTATTGTGTCACTCACAAGGAAAGAGTATGCACAAGATAAGATTCTTTTAGGTGACTACTACTCTCATTTTTTCCTTTCAATTGAATTGATCTGCACTCAGATTTTGGTTATTTCTGTTGATGTTTCAAACACTAAAACAAAGATTGCTGTAGTTAAAAGTTTTTTTTGACAAAGAATTTTTTTTAATATCATGGGGTTTATATTCCTAATCCGTATTTTATTTGCTTAAAACATGTGATATAAGTTTTGTTCCAAATATAATTTGATCATGTGACTTTTAAACTTTGTTTGTAGTGTGTTTCAAGTTAAAGTAACACTTGGTCACATAGCGTTATTGTGAACAATTTACCAAATTTTTTGATTGTTAGTATGGAATTTAATGTATTTTCTATTAGGGTTTTCACTTAAAACATTTAATTTAATTAAGAAAAACTTGAGAACATATTCAATATTATATACATACTGACCAAAAATATACAACAATGAACAATCTACAATAGCATGAAATAAAAATAGAAAGACGACTTTATTTACAAGTTAACTAAAATTAATAAGTTTTATCAATTTTTTATTACATAGATATTTTTTTTCTTGAATATTTGTAAAATTTATTCAAAAGAAAACTAACTTTGTACATCAAGTGTATCAAGTGTATTTGTTAGATCTTTATGGCTTTTACAAGGAGAAAAACAGAGAATCAAACGGTCTAAAAACATAATTTATGCCCTTGAAGTGAACTATCATTGCAACAAGCCTTCATAATTCTTGTGACCCGTAGCTGATACTGTTAAACATCAGTTACGAATCTGCCTGTCAATCAGCTTAACCAAAGAGATGGGGATCTTGGGTGTTGCATCATGACATCGATCATTCCTCTCCCTCCATATGGAATGAGTTGAGGCTTGTAGAGTATACCGCAGCAAGGATTTTGATTTTACATCCAGTGTCGTATCCGTTATGATATGGAGTAGCTCGCCCCAAGCCATAGTGAAACAGTGACGTAAAAACCCTTTAGTTAAGAGGAGCCACACTTCCACAGAGAACACACACTCGAAAAAAATGTGATCACGAGTTTCTATTTCTTGGTTGCAGAAAGTGCATAAAGGATTGGTACCACTATTCCAAGCAGCCATATGATCACCCATACTTAGTCTGTTGTGAGTAGCCAACCACGTGCAAAAATTATATTTTGGGGTCGCACATTGGAACCAAATCCCTGAGTGCCATTGGACCTGAGGATGTACTTGTCGAATGAGACTCCAAGTTCTTTTGGTATTGAAATCCGGCCGATAGCTGTCTCCGCTATATTGCCATAGAGAGACATCTGCTCTGTTTGTTATTTTGCGCCTCTGGTTCTCCAAAGCTGTCTCAAACAAGTTGTAGAGGTCCACCCGGTGAGTTCGTTTACGTCGTGCTACAGTAGAAGCTACAGAAGCTGTAGCTCCAATACCAATCTCAATACAGCCCCTTAGTCCTACCAAATTAATGAAACATCCCATGTTTGTCCAATTATCATACCATAAAGAGGTGTATAGTCCATTTTGAACATTCGTCCGGTGAAAACCCCTTGCTTTATCTCTGTACTTCAATAATTTACGCCACATCCAAGACCCCAAGGATGTATCTTCCTTCACATACCAGAAGTTCCCATTCGTAAGCAAATTTCCCTGGACTCAAAGAATCCAAAGTGAAGATTGTTGTGATGTTATTCGCCACACAAGTTTAAAACAGCTGACCATATTTGTTTCTTTTAACGGCCGTAAGTCTAATCCCCCTTCTTTCTTTGGCGTGCAAACTACTTCCCATTATATATTAGACTTCCAAGGATTCAAAGTAGGGCCAGACCACAAGAAAGAAGAGCAAAGACGATCAATTTCCTTGAGACATTCCCCTGGAAACCGAAATGAGGACATCCGAAAGTTGGTAATACTTATAAGAACCAAAGGTATAAGTTGAAATCGACCAGCCATCAATAAGAAACGATTGGTCCATAGATTAATGCGGTTCCTTATCTTCTCAACAAATGTTTGTAATCTTGAGCTCCCATCCGTTTGGTAAGAAGAGGAAGCCCCAAATAACGAACATGGAGTTCACCAGATGCAAACTGGTACTGCGATTGGACTGTTTGGCGAGTTGAGTCCTGCACACCAGCATAATAGATTCTCGACTTCTCCATGTTGATACAAAGGCCCAACCTTGTTGCGAATTGATCAAGCACTGCAACTATGTTGTCTATAGAGCGAACATTACCGTCTGTAAAGACCAGAATATCGACGACAAAACTCAGATGGTTTAATCCAAGATTCTTACATTTTGGATGAAAACCAATTTTCCGTTCCGAAGCTGCTTTGTCCAGGAGTTTGGAGAGAACATTCATGGTGATAACAAATAAATAAGGAGAGAGAGCACAGCCTTGCCATAATGCTCTTTCACTCTTAAAAAAATCCTGCAAGTTCTCCACTCACCTGAACTGAGAAAGAGGCTGTCGTGACGCAAAGTGAAATCCAGTGAATGAACTTCAGAGGAAAATGCATAGCCTCAAGAGTATTGAGAAGAAAATTCCACTGCACGGAGTCGAAAGCCTTTGAGATATCAATCTTGATTGCACATATCTGAGAAATTGAATCCTTGTGGTAGTCTTTAACCAACTATGTCGCGAGAAGAAGGTTTTACATAAGTAATTTGCCTTTAACAAAAGCTGATTGGTTGAGACTAATGAGATATGGTAAATTTTCTTTCAGTGAATTAGCGACAATCTTTGAAATAAATTTATAAATCACATTGCAACAGGAAATCGGTCAATAGTCCTTCATGTGGCGAGCCTCAAGCTTCCTAGGACTGAGAGCCAAGATCGTTGTGTTGAATCCCTTAGGAAGAAAACCCTTAGTGAAGAAAGATTGGATGGCAGTGGTTAATTCGGCACTGATAATCTCCCAGACCGCTTTGTAAAATTCTGATGTGTATCCATCAGGTTCCGGAGATTTCTAATTTGGAATTGCGAACAAAACTTTTTGAATCTCCTCTGCAGTTACCTATTTTCTCAACCGCGTCTGCTCCATATCACTGCAACGATAAGGTAACAACTCGCTCAGATCCTCCACTATAGATCCAGAGTAATCTTGCGGCTTATGCTGCATAAAATCACGGAAGAAACACTCTGCTTCAGTCTTAATATCTTCTGCTTTTGATAAAATAGTACCATCATCAAATTGAATCTCTTTTATAGAGTTCCCGATCTCACGGATTGTGGCAGCTCTACGAAAGGATTTGTTATTTTTATCTCTTTTTCCGAACCAATGCATTTTTTATTTTGCTTTATAAAACTCTCCTCCAAATCTGATACCAAATCCCATCTTTTATAGGCCTCATTTTCAGCCTCCATATTTTGCTGAGTTGGATTAGCCATATTCACATTTTGTTTATCACATAGAGTGGAAAAGGCTTCCTTGGACTTCTTCATTAAGTTTCCTAGGCCCTCTTTTGCTAGTTCTCGAATTACTAGCTATAAACCTTTTAGCTTCATTGTGAAACGGAAGAGTGATGAAGTCAATAGATAGATGGGTTCCGTGTCTCTCCAAAACTGGTAAACAGCTGGCTTGAAGCCCTCCAAGCTCACAGTTGCATTAACGAATTTGAATGGCCGTTTTGGCCGTGGCACTTCAGGGTGTAGCTGGATTCGACAGTGAAGGTGATCCGAGCACCCGCCTCCTTCAAAATTGTTGTAAGAATGCCTGAACATATCCAGCCAGTGATCATTGAACAAGACTCAGTCTAGTTTCTTTGATATCTGACCCTCAACACGTTTGTTACACCATGTAAACAAAGGCCCATGCGATGCTAAATCCATAAGAAAACAGTATTGAGTAACATCTTGGATGTCTTTCATTCCCTGAGTTACTATTGGAGAGTCATGGTTGGAGGAGTGTTCCTCAATAGCCAGTGTCTCGTTAAAATCTCCTGCCACCAGCCATGCTTTGTTTCGAACGATAGGAGACTGCTGATGAGCTTTCAGAACTCTCCATAACTCCATACGCTCTGTAGTTGTGTTTTAAGCATAGAAGATTGAGAAAAAGAACTCGTCCCCTCCCGCGTCTAGCTGTACTGAAACTGTGATCAGTTGATCACTCTTGAAAAATGGAGAAACACGCACTACATCCTTACCATTAACTGTGTTAACCGCCAGAACATGAGTCGAGATCATAACATCCTTCTGAGCAATCTGAACCCAAGACAATTTCTTTACTTCCTTCCTAACCACCGCATCCCCTCTTTGCTCCTGCACCGGAGGGAGAGTGATTTCCGGCGCGTCATCGGTACTTTCGCCTTGCCGTGTGGCGGAATCCTCAAAAACCCTAGTCGCCAAAATAATCGCTAAATCACCCTTGCCACGTCAGCGTCCCTTCTTACATAGATTTTCATCATTACTTGTGTATAGAATTGTATTAATTGTTATCTATTTTAAAGTTAGAAATTAATGGTGGTAGAAGAAAGGGAGAGAGAATCATTTCAATATTTTGTTCTCAGAAAATTATCGTAAGAGCCCAGATTTCTGAGGTTTTAAGACTTTTATATACCGTATTATTTTTCGAGTACTAATCAAGAATACGTTAATGATGACATGTTTTTTTTGCTACACATATAGTTTTGTAGTGGTTGATTAGTCGTACATGTAAAGTTATAGAAAAGATCTAAAGTTGTGTTTATCGATTATGTTAACCGCTAATTGGATACCAATCCGAATTAGGTTAATGCCAAAACCCAACTAAAATTGAACCGGTTAAAAGTTCATATTGAACCGTTAAAAACCTTGGAACCGGTGATCCAGTGAACCGGCTAAACCATGGTTCGTATATAAACCAAAATTCTGTTGAACAATTAAATTTTCTTTTTAAAAGTAAAAATAGAGTTTGTCATATTAATAAAGTATCACCATTCTTATCTTTTTCTTTTGAGTCTTTGACACTCTGCAAGACTGAAATTCACAAGGTAATATGTTATTATTTTATGTAAAAATGCGGCAAAAAGATTATATGATCCTGTTGATTATGACTGCTAATTTATGAGTCAATTGATAAAACTGAGTTTTGTATCATGGAAGGAAAAGGAGAAGGGGAACTTGATTTTTCTGAACTAGAAGATAAACTTCTTGAAGAATATTTTAAAGATGGCGATGAACTCAATCATGGTATGATTTTGCATATTATTTCAAATTATAGTTTTTAACTCAATCATGTGTATATAATTTTTAAAAGGTGATGAAGATTTAGAATGTTAGGAGAAAAAAAATTAGATGTGTTTTTTCCTATTTTTTTTAAATTTGAACTATTAAATTGTTTTATTACTTTTACTACATTTGTCATTTGGTTATTTTAAAGTTTTTTTAAACATTATGATTATCGAAATTTTATTTGATATGATCTATCTTTGTAAGAATATGCATATTTTTGGGGAAAAAAATCACTAAATTCGGTTTAATCCGATTGAATCCGATTGAACCGGTCGAATCACAATGACCCAAAATATATTAGGTTCGCTAGCTGGTCCAGTTTTAAAAACATTAGATTTTACTCAGATTTCAAAAATTTATAAACTAATAACAATGATATCTCAAAATTTGATAATTGCTATAGAATTCTTCTAGCAATAAACCCTTTTAGTGATTGCCTCAGCACCCCCTTTAGCTTCCAACCTGAAAACTTGAATCTATGCTTCAATATCTTCCTCTTCTTCCATAAAACGCTAGTATGATAATGAAGAGGTTCAGGGCTTGAACTAACATCCCAAAATCATTTATTTGAAATACAAATATCTTCTACTTCAAGGTTGTCACGATCAAATTCTAATTTTATTATTAGATGTAATTATTTTAATAATAATGTTTTGTTTGCATTTTTCATTTATGTTTATATTTTTCAAAATGTATTTTATGATAAATATAAATATTTTTCGTTTCATTATAATTATTTTAGTTTTCTTAAGTATTTTTCAAAATGTGTATATGCACAGGATAACTGTTTTGGGCCTTTTTGGACACAACATGGTGATCGAATATCTTATTTGATGCCTGTTATATGCCCTATATGTATCCATTTCTAATCAATATTGTACGGTACAAATTCTACAGAAGATAAATTATATAGCTGAATGTGTCGAAAAACAAATTATATAGCTGAATGTATCATTTATTTACAGCTGGGGAATGAATCATGTTTAACGTAATGTACGGCATAAGAACTGTAGGCGCTTTGTTTCTTGTGAGTTTCAAATTTCTCAATAAATGTTAATTATGAAAATAATTAAGTAAACAAATACGTAATTTAATATGAAAAGAGACCTAAAGATTGGGAATATGAGATATATTAGAGTAAATTCTAAGAAAATGTCCGTTTCAATGCAACATTTGCGTATTTTCATACTCATTCATGTGTACTATATTTATGCTATCAAATCTTACTTGTAACGTTTGAGTGCATATTATGTAAACATTGAGAACATTCAAATATTTAGAACACAGAAGAACTGACAAGCATTAGCCAACTTCAACCATTTGCATGGAAAATATAGGCTCCTCACAATATACATCATCTTACATATGAGACCCGAGATAAAAATCTATAAATGATGTCAGTAATGAATATCCATCAGCTCAACAAACGTAGGCATTAGCAACTACACTAGCATAGATCATTTGTTCTAACGGATAAGAAAGAGATCCATATCCATGGATAATTGAATATATCTAGAAAGCTTGGAATGATAAGCTATTTTGGAGAATTAGTAGGGATCCTTTGGAGATGTTCATGCATGCGAAAGAAAAGTGTCGAGCTTGGCATGATGTGAATTCTTGAGAGTCAGTTGTACCAGATTCTCTTTCCAACACACAACCAACACAAGCTGTATGCTTACATGATATATGTATGGTCGATGGCTCTTGAATCAAGATTCACAATTTAGTGGTTTTGGTTGGGTATGGAAAGACTGACTTGGAAAGATTCAGATCTTAGGAACCAAAAACTTGAGGAGAAGATTGTGGACATTACATGCTAAACTTGAAACATGTTTATGGCAATGGAATGTATTACGCAACACTCGACAAGTCAGAGCTTTGGTACTAATTTTAAGGACATGATATTGATGGTTGAAGACCCAAAACAAGGCCAAACTTTTTGACATTGTTGAAAGAGGTAAAAAATCGGAAACAAGGTTTTAACGGGTTTTCAATTGGATACTATCTGCAAAAAGAAAATTCTTTGGATGATTCATTAGTTAAGAAAGACGATTAGAGATTTTCATAGGAATATACATATATATATATATTGTTGTTTGTGATATTCCAATCTTATTATCCAAAAATACCTCTTAAATCACATATAAATTTAAAGATTATATTCTTTGAGAAATGATCTATTATATATATATGATGAATATTATTTCAAAATTTATTAAAACACCCAATCTTTATATGTGATTTAAGGGGTAACTCAAATTGAACAACTATCTGAACAAAAATAAAAACTTAAAATAAAATAAATAGAAATTTAGGAGTTTTTTTTATCACATCTAGATTTTTAACATCTGGCTAGTCATTAAATATTTATTAAATAGCTTATTTAAAGTGGATATAGTCATTAATTAAATTTGTAGAAATTTGTAGTTTTATTTAAAATGAACTAGATGGTTTTCTTTGCAATGCATAAAAATAATAACTTTTGAAAATATTTTATTTTAAAAAAATAATTTCATTACATTTAGTTTTAAGTTCATTAATTTTAAAAAAGTGTAAAGTAATCATTTGTAGTTTTTTATTTAGTTTAATTTTATAATCTTATTGTATTTCAATTAGTTAAATTTTGTAAAACAATTTTTTATTTTTCAAATGAATAATTTTATGCTATTTTATATCTTTTAAAAATAAAATTTAATAAATTTTAGTTTTGTTGGTTTTAGTTAAAAAGATTAAACTTACAAAAAATATTTATCAAACATGAATTGAATTGTAATCTCTCAGTTAAATTATTTGATAACAAATAAATTTTAAATATGTGCAACAATTTAAAAACTTGATTAGGCTTATCTTTACATTGAGTAATAAACTTAAGTATAGCTTTACTTATTTAACTATCAACAAAAAATCTAAATATTTGTATAATTTTTATCTTTGATATAATGAGAAAAAAAATATTAAACTGTCTAAAATCTTGTCAAACTTAAATGTCTATAAAAAATTGATCATGTTAAATAATCTTAGCATCATGTAATATTTTTTTCCAAAGTAATAATATATTATTTATAAAAATATGGTAATGACACAATGTTGAAAAGAAATATTATATTCTTGGAAAAAAATATTTGTAAAAATAGATAACTTTTGGAAATATAAAGCACATAGTATTTTGCAAAAATGTTTATTTGCATATTTTAAAATATTATAAATGCTATAATATAAAGCACTTTTTATTTAAATATGATAATTGTATTCTAGTATTTTATGTCTTAATAATAGTATTATGTCTATTCTATATTTGAAGAAAAAAAACATAAACAGTATATAAAAAAATTTAATTTGAAAATATAAATATAAAATCAGAGCGGAACGTCTAAGTTTTTTAGTATTTTCAGTTCGTTTTTTAAAAATATTAACTTTTAATATTTGCTTTGCTTCGATGACTTGTGGATATCTGATTATTTACGGATCAAATCGAAATGAATAACGGATCCAATCAAATTTAAAGACTAAAATGTCCACCCCGAGTCAAATGTAACGGATAAAATGTTCAGCCTTATATTATACTACTAAGCTATATATTTATTTGATAAAAACGAGTGTTTATCACGAAAATGATCACCAAGTCAACTACCACCGTGCATTATGGACGAATGTGCAAAATTTAAAGCTTATTTATACAGCTCAATTAATTCGAATCTCACTATAAACTACTTTACTTTGCTTAATTCGAACCCGTATATCGAAATTACAACGAATATATAAATATATGAATTAAAGATGTTAAGTTAAAAAACGTGCCCAGACTCCAAAAAACTAGGTCATACCATACCAAAGTACAATGTAATAAATTCAAAACTTTGACAATTTAGCGTTTTTAGTGGCACCATTCCACCTCCCCATTCTTCCTTGAACGTAAAGTAACCTTTTTACTCTTTTATTTCACTCATTTTCATACAACTTTTTCACAAATCCCACACGTTTATGCCAACTATTACTCAATATCAAACTTTAAAAATTAATCAAGTTATCATGTACTTTATCCTCCTTACTTATATAAAACTCGATTCAAATTAAAGAAAGTTCAGTTCTACCACAAGTTTGATACACTTTTTAAATTTATCATTAATAAATGACTATTTTCAAGAATATTTTAAATTAATGATAAAAATAGAATTAATTATTTTTTAAAATATTTATTAAAAGTTTAGAAACTCAATCCACCCCTTTAAACTAAACCCTAAACAATAAGCACTAAAATATAAACTCAAATGTTAATATATTTTTGTTTGAGGGTATTTTTGAAAACTGATACTTAACTACTGATATTTTTAACATTTTTTCCAGTAATTTCTTGGAGAATAACAACTAACAAAAATAAAAACACTTTTTAAAACCATAAATCTCATATTATTTTGCTCTAACAATTTATCTTAGCTACCTCTCTCTTTTCTCTTTCTCCATGAGCTCTCTTGCTTCTCATCCTTCTTCATCAAAAGTTCCTCTACAAGGCTATGAAGAAACACCCTAAGCCGTGTAGTTTCCTCTTCCACATCTCTCTACTCTCTGTGTTGTTCGTCTTTCTTCTTGTTTCTTTTGCATTTACAACCTCGTACAAGCGTAAATCAGGCATTGGTCTGAGTCATAAGAGAATTCTAGCAAGTAATTTTGACTTTACACCGTTTATCAAGATCAAAGATCGAACTCAACGGCAACGTCGAAGTCAAGGCTTGGCCGGAGAAGAAACCGGTTCTTGGTATAACGATGAAGAACGGCTAGTACCTAGCGGTCCAAACCCTTTGCATCACTAGCTAAAATGTCTTCTTCTGTAGATTTTGATGCTTTGCTTTTCAATCAATACATATGTTATTTTATATATTATGAAGTGTATTAACCTTTATATTTGTTTAAGGTTTCTTGATCTGGGAAATGGGTTTCGTTAATATATATCAATAGCTTCAGTTTCTGTATATGAAGTTTAGGTTCTATCTGTTATATACTATCTATATATATAATATTCATTGAACATAAGTAACTAATTTATATGAATATAATGATTTTTATCCCAAAAATGAATATATTGATAAGGTATATTGCTGTTGGGTTTGTTAAACATATCCAACTATTTCTTGTTCGATTAGTACGATATTGTCCAATTAGAGTTGAACTTCTCTTTATATATTAGAAACTCATTTTCTAAACTTTCAATGTGAGACTTTGTTTGATATCACAATTGCGTTATTTTTAAGAAAAACATTGTGCTAATTTGTTTGTTTGAATATATTCCTTTTATTAAAATGTTAAATTTATCAAACAATAATTCAGTTCTTTTATTGATTTTCTCAACCAAATTATTATATTTATTTGTTTTATTGTTAAACTGAAGAATAGCTCTCTTTTTTTTCTCATTGTAAAGTTCTTGATATTATGCAAGAAAATGTATATCATACATTTAAAACTGACATTATGTTATTAGTGTTATCTTATAATGTACGTATGAATAATAAATATATATATAGGGTGTCAAAAAAAAGTTTATATATTGATCTATCTAAAAAAATGTACATTTTTGCGTATCAAATTCAATGCGCTTCAGGTATCATATATTCAACCGAGTGGTGATAACTTAGTGGTAGTCTTTTGTGCTCAGATTGTATCCACGTTGGTGATAGATGTGATTTCCCCTAAAAACTAAATTATCATTACTTGGCCAGTTTGGACTTGAGCTTCGGTCTAGGTGGTTAACATGGTGGTCGTAACAGACGATTATTGTTTTCCATGGCATTAGTAGGAAGATATTCCAAACACAAGTCATGCAATATGGTAGTCAGTTTACTATGTAGCACTAAATGTGTTTCTCCCGTGGTTGACCAAATCAACCAATACGATATATCAAAATATATGTATATATATAGGTAAAATATATACCATATGACATATACAGTTGGTGTTGAATTTCATCTGCATCAAAACCAATACCACACTTGTAAAAGATATACCTAATCGTTTCCTAAATGTCAACAAAAAGATGTTGTTTGTTCACTAGCCATATTGTTAAAAGTATAGCAAGCACCACCAATAAATTCGAGTGCGTGCAATGGGGTTCGATTTGATTCTTGTATCCATTAACTTTAATGAAAAGTGTTACTATAAAATTCAATGTAGTGATGGACCAAACATTTTTATGGGAACCCATAGTCTTCTGGGCCTAAAAATTTGATCCGAGAAACCAAGAGACAAATCATGTAAAATACCCTATGTTCCTACACGTATGCAGCTTATTTGGGTGGTTAGTTTTGAATTCAAGGTGTTTATCACTTTTCCAAACATGACTAGTCTTATGAATCTTTTTTTTTGACATCAAAAGCAACAAACTCTATTAAGACTCTGCGAACCAAACTAGGAGCTCTGAATCCATGTAAGCTATGAAAAAGGGTTGCTGTCGAGCTTTGCGTGCTAGACTATCCATCTTTAAATTCTTTCTTCTTGGTACATGAATAAATTCTAAATAATTGAAACTCCCCTTGAGAAGCTAAATATCCTTCAGGTATGTTGCGAAACCAGGCCATCCCTCCGGTTCCAACACCATCTTCACCAGTTGAGAACAATCTGTTGCAAACGTTACATGAAACTGATGTAGATTCTGCATACATTCCATTTCCCAAATGAAGGCTTCTATCTTAAAATGAAGGGGCGAGAAACTTGCCCTTAGAGAATGCCCAAGTTTGGACTGCTAGAAGAGACTAAAAAAATATATGATTTATTGTTTCTTCTTCCGCTCCACATCTTGAGCATTGAACGTCACCTTGCGTTCCTCTTTCTCTCAAAATTTTCTTGACCGAAATGCATCCTGAGACTATTTACCATAGAAAGTGCTTGATCTTCGATGAACACCGTACTTTCCAGAAGAACGCCTTAAATGCAGTGACATTTGGACCGTACATAGGTATCGGTCTCTCTATATGCGGATACACTCTCTCCACTTGGTAACCAGATTTGACCGAATATTTTTCGTTTTTAGTAAAGTGCCATCCATCATGGTTAAACATTTGGGTCCTACTCAAAGGAATGCTTTCTATGATGTTTGCATCCTCCGGGTTTATCAGCACTCGACTTACCGTTGAGTTCCACGTTCTTGAGGTAGTATTGATGAGGGCATCCACTGTAAGATCAGGGGAGGAATTAGGTTGATTTTTATTTGTGGTCTCGGGCGAGTGGTTGGGAGCCAAGGATCATTCCAAACTGAAATGGATTACCATGTTCCCACCATTTTGATTAGTCATTTTCTTGCCAGAGATCTAACTGAGATTATACTGCGCCATCCATAAGATGGTGAGTACGATCTAATCAGTTCCAGGGGTGATGCATTCCTGAAAGACCTTCCTTTCAAAACACTAAAGAATAGAGAATGAGTTTTCTCAATCAATCTCCAGAATTGTTTTCCAAGCATATCTGTATTTAAATTTGAAAGGTCATTAAATCCTAAACCTCCATCATCTTTTGGTTGACATAATTTGTTCCATGATTGCCAATGCATACCTCTACTACTTCCCCCTGAACTCCACTGAAATTGTGCCACCGTACTCGACAACTTCTTCGTTAATGTTTTTAGGAGTCGATAGCAAGACATTACATGATTGGGTAGTGCAATAACTACAAACTTTATAATCACCTCTTTACCACACTTAGTAAAAAAATGAAAATTCATCCATTAACCCTGTTGTTTAACCTTTCATGAATAAACCTAAAAATTTGGACTTTGTAGCCACCCAAACTCTCTGGAATTACCAAGTATCAGCTCATTCCACCTAGATTATGGATTCTTAATACATCCAGAAGCTCTTGTTGAATAGATTCCTCGATCTTATGGCCAAACTGGATGGATGATTTTAGGAAGTTAATCAGCTGACCCGACACTGCCTCGTACCCTTTCAGTATCCTCAATATGGTTTGAAATTCCTCTTTACTTGCCTTGTTGTCAAAAGAGGCTATCGTCGAGAAGAGAAAGTGAGATATCGGTGGACATGTCCTTGCTACTTTCATACCGGTTAACTGTTTCCTTCGTTATGCTTTCTTGATGTTTACTATTAAAGCTTTTGTGCACATGATGAAAAGGCAAGGAGAAATAGGATCCCCTTGTCGTAGTCCTCTCTGAGGGGTTAAATTTTTTTTGGTTGACCATTTAATAAAACTCTATACTATACCGAGAAAATGCATTCCATCATCAACTGAATCCACTGCAAATCAAGACTCATTTTGTTTAGCAAGGCCTGAATAAACCTCCATTCCACCCTGTCATACACCTTATCCATATTTGTTTTAATTGCCATATATTTACCCTGACATGACTTATTTGCTCGGAGGCCATGAAACATTTCCTGAGTTATAATTATGTTATCTGAATTCAATCTTCCTGCCACGAACGCCGATTGCGTTTATAAAATAAGAGAAGGGAGACATGCTTTTAGCCTTTGACATAAAACCTTTGATATAATTTGGCATCCTACATTGCACAGACTGATGTGTCTTAGTTCAGTCATCTTGTCTCTCCGTTTTGGGAAATAAACATATGTTTGTAATGTTCAACCTGGAATCTAATTTCCTGGTCCTCATGAAATTATTTACCAATTCAAGAATTTTCTTTTTGATAATATGCCATGAGTGCTGAAAAATAGTATTGTCATTCCATCTGGTCCTGATGCCTTTTCTAGGTGCATCATAAACAAAGCTTGTCATACTTCTTCCTCCGTCACATGCCTAAGGAATCTCCGATTGATTTGGTGAGTAATAGAGGAGGGAATGTCCTCTAAGAAACCATCAAGCTCTGATGGTGAAGTGGAACTAAAAAGTTCTTCAAAATATGCCACTCTAACTTTTTCCACTCTTGATTCCTCTGTTATCCAAGTCCACCTTAATCATGTAAGCCAACAATCCTATTCCTAGTGAGACGTCGTTTTGTTAATGCGTGATAAAATTTAATTTTAAGATCTTCTGATGTATGCCACATATTTCGACTATTCTGTTGCCAATAGTTCTCCTCACCTTTGTACACTTCTTGTAGCTTCCTAGTGACGTCCATTATTTCCTCATGCGTCCTCGTGTAATCAGATTGAATTTCCTCCAGAGCACGTTGAAGTTCATTTATCTTGTCATTCCCATATGGTTACAGCAATTGCTACTTTTGCTTATAACTTATTCACACAAATTGAAAAAGAGAAATGACTATGTCCTCACTAATTCAAGTCAGAGTTAGAAAGCTATATGCAATTTCTTATTGTGCACCTTAACTGACATGATCCTATTCTTGATCGTCCGATCAATTGCCTTGAAAACTTCTTCATGCGTCCTCGGACTTTCCCCATACTTTTTTAATTACGTTCTCGCCATAACATGTAGACTATTCTCTAAAAGACACATCTAACAAGGAAGGTTGAAACACCCCAACCTGAAAATATTTGGAAAACACGTTGAAAATTCGAAGTAAAGATCGTGTCAAATTTTAGTAACTCAACAAGGAAATATTGCCACTTTATCACTGAAACACGAGACTAAATACTAAACATCCTTTTGTCTACAAGAAAACTCCCCAAACATTATCCAAGTTCAAAACACCCATTCCCGATGGTCTTTATAGCCTCGCTCACCGGTCCACACAATCAAACTTACATGCATCTGCAAAAGGAGGCATGAGTATACAAAATTACTCATTGAGGACCCTCAAAAGCGCCCACATGCAACTCAATAATAAACGATCAAATTCAACGTTCTATTCTAACAGCCTAACAATTCCATTATATCAACCTAGCAATCTGTTTTCCATCATTTCTTACTTAGCCACATTTTCCTATTATTTATTCATTTTCATGCATTCAAAACTAACAAACTAACATCCAGTTCTATCATTCATTTACTTTAGTGTTTCCTAACATTCTGACTCGAAGGTCCATCAACATGCGGCGTAGCCAACCTGCGTTCGTAGCCCAAACCTACGGTCATAGCAAACATGTAGCCGTAGCCAAACATGCAGCCATAGCCAAACACGCGACCGTAGCCAAACATGCAGCCATAGCAAAACATGTGACCCGTCGGTCGATTACGGCCCGTAGCCAACCTGCGGCCGAAGCTAACATGCGACCCGAAGATCCATAACGGACGAAGTCAACATACACAGACCGAAGCCAAAACATGATCATAATATGTTTACAGCCCGAACCCAAAACATACTTTCCGTAATTAAATCATGTTCATCTAATCCCGTAGTTTTCTTAATTACTTCAATTCTCAATTTGTTTCTATAACATTTTGAACATAACATTCTAATTCTTGTCAGATCAAAAATACCTATTTCACTTAAACATCACAATTAAAATTTAAACATAACATCATTTCATGCAATCTAACATGTAAATATCATATAAACACATGAACGTTCTTCGATCATTGAGATCCGCCTCGAAGAATGAACAACAAACTTTCCATAAAAAAAATTATCTAACGCATAATCTTCATGCTAACAAAACAACTATGAAAAAACATACTAATTATTAAGTTACCACAAATCAGGCACTCACCTCGATTTATCTTAAAAGATCAAAGCCTCTGAACCTTCATGCGTTTTCTGGTGAAGAAATTTTCTGCTCCTCCTTGTTCGATCCTTCTTCTCGGAATCTTCTCTCTAAAACTCTTTTCTTCCTCTAACTTCTCTATAATTCTTGTTTATGTGTGTTTGTGAGAAATGAAAGCTGGAGGCCCCCTTTTATACTAATTTCTGGACTTGTTCACCAAGTCGGACATTAAGTGCTACTTTCATATTTATCTTGGTCAAACTTGTCATCAATGGCTGAAAGAATCTCTATGCTTATTTACTTATATGACTCCCGCATAGGCGACCTTCTTTTCATATAATCCCGCAAAGATAGCTAGTGAAACTTTCCTTACTTGAAACCCGCATTGTCTAGTAGTCGAACATTCCTTAATTGGCCATACGATCTTAATATTGCCTTACTTATGATCCGATCAATCTGTGATCGGCTAACCATCACTCAGTCGATATCAAATTCATTCCAACCTTCACGAATACAAGTGTTTCCACACTGCGCTCCTTGTATAATTAAACCTCTCGCGATTTATTTCCTTCAGTTTAAAAAAATACTTTGGGAGCGATTCGTTACAAAGGTCTTGGTTCTAGAAAGTTGCAGTTGCGAGATGAAGAGGAAAATGGTGTTCAAATCTTCTATGTTACAACTCCCCATGATTGCACTCATCAATTTGTTCCACATGGACGAAGAGTAGGCACAAACAAAAAAAGGTGGTCACGCGTTTCCAGTTGCTGCCTACATAGCACACATGTACCATTAATGCCCATATTCTTGGTCACATCCTATCTCCTTTAGTAAGCTGTTGCAAATAGCAAGCCAGGTACAGAACCGAAACTTTGGTGTGGCATAATTGAACCAGATTCCTTTGTGCCAAGCCACCTGATATCATGTAAACCTATTGTAATTACAAGTATTCTGGGTAGAAAATTGAGCTTTGTAGATGTCTTGCTTCCCCTTCCAGAGAACAATATCTTCTGTTTCATAGCGAGGTAACAACCTGAGCTGATATTCGACATCTATAAAACCCTCAGAGCGATGTGTTTTTCTTCTTCTCTTAGACCAGGCTGTTAGTATCATATCATGCTGAGTTATACCCATGTTAGTTTGACCCGGGGTCCAAAGATATCTATCAAACAGCCTAGTGGAGACCACTGATCATACCAGAAGGAAGTCACTGCACCGTTATTCACCTTAACTTTAAAGACTTGCCGAGCTAAGCCTCGAATCTTCAGAATTTTACGCCTTAGGTCCCCACCCATCTCAGCACCAGCGTATGCAAAGATAAGTTGTTTGTTATAGACTAGACTTATAGGAAAGACTCGACCCAAATAACTACAAAATATAATTTCATTTGAAATTTATAACTAACTATAAAATATTATATATTTTTATTGGTTGAAATAGTTTTATTTAATACTCCCTCTATTTCAAAATAATGTATTTTATACGAATTTTCATATGTATTAATAACACATAATAAATTTCAACTATAAATGCATCTTTTTGTAATCATTTATTTGCCATCGGCTTAAATCAATAATAATTCAGTAAATGCAATATTTTTCTCGAAATTTACAATTACACATTATTAGTTGAAAAAAATCTAAATCAAAAATGTAAAAGATGTATCTTTGAAAATTATTTTTTTCTAAAACATGTATCTTTTTGGAACGAAAGGAGTAATACTTTTATTTAGCCAAGATAATTTTATAATTTTTTAAATCAATATGAAAAAAACCTTAAACATCAGTTATATTGAAATAGATGGATATATATATATATATATATATATATATATATATTCTAAACATATCTTTCATGTTGTTAACAAATATTATGGTTTTGCTAAGATTGTAAAATTTCATTGAAAATGAGCAGGAAGAGTTTTACAATGTTAAAACAAATATTGTGCTAGATTATCTCTTGAATGTTTTCTTATTTTTGTCGAAAAATGATTCTTATATAAACAATTTTACACTCGTTTAATTAGTTTTTACATAATATTGTTCTACTTATTGTATCATTTTTGAATAATAAAATATTTTAAAAAAAAAACATTTTTCTCTATTGTTTTATAAATATGTACCCACTTCAAAGTAAAAATTATACATATCTTTCTTTCAAATTATTTGATTTTGTGTGTTTTAAATATGAACATGGTCTTTACCAACTTATCCTATAAATATTAACAATTGTAGTTTCTACTACAATAATTATACTATATGTTTTTTTTACGACAAACGATTATTCCATTACTCAAATTTGAGAAGGCCTAGATAACAAGACCGTAATAAAACAATCAAAGTAACAAAGTTTGAGGTGAAAAGAACGCAAACTCCTAGTTAAAAGATCAGAAATTATATTATGCGCTCGTGGGATATAAGAGATCTTGAACTCCGGGAAAGAAAGTTGTAGTGTTTTGATAGCTTCAAAATCCATAGCAAAACTTGTCCACTCATGTACTTCTTTATCATTGCAATCAGGTCCTTGCAATATGTCCCAAAGTTTTGGCATGTCGAGTGTTGAAGCGTGTATTCCATTGCTCATCTCAATGCCTCCAGTTCCATGTGTAAGGCTGCTTCTCTTCTTACTACATTACGCGTCCCCAACAACTAAAGATTTCCTTGGCTATACTTCCATACCCATCTGCATCCACTGAACTGTGAATTAGAGGTCCATGAACCATCCACCATAAATATATTATTCAAGCTTAAGACTTGAGTTTCTTCCAAATATTGAACATGTTGTGGTATCGGTACCATCTCATTTTCATTAAACCAGGCATGGCATTCACTCTTCGCATATCTGACTAGCTCCGGTAGATCTCTATCCATCCCTCTAAAGATTTTATCATTTCGTGCTTTCCAATTGTACCAGATTAACCAGGGATAAGGGTCCATGTCTAGTGATTGATCCTCAATATTATTCTTCTTCCGGAACAGATAACCCATATTTGCATAAATGCTCGGCAACAATAAGATATTTGGACTAGACAGTGTCGCCGATAAGGACCAAACCTGTAATTTTGGTGAACACTCAAAGATCGCATGAGTTACAAATTACTCTGGTTCTCCACATCTTGAACAATAATTATAACATCTCATATGGCGACGTGTTAGATTTCTTGTCAGAATGACATGGCATGTTATCAATTGTTAAATAAGATGACATATCTTTTGAGGTGCTTTTCTTCCAAACAAAGGCTTCAAGTTTTGTGATACTAGGCTCCTTCACCTCATTTTCCTCCTCGACGTTCAGTATCCAGACTTGACCGTGTACTGCCCATTTTTTGTATAGTTCATGTGAAGTTAATGCTTTTATATATATTAACCGAGAGTACAACGTCATATATATATATATATATATATATATATGAGAGGATACCTTAGGATCTATGTAATTAGATAAAATTCCATAAGAGGAAAAGAGAATATTGCATGAAGATATGAAGTATCCTTGACACGCCCCCTCAAGATAGAGGGGCTATGGCGACTCCAATCTTGTTTCTTAGCTCAAGGTATCTAATGCGCGGTAACAGTTTGGTTAAAGCATCAGCAAGTTGATCCTTAGTGTTGACGTGAGAGACTCGTAGCATGCCATGTTGGACTTGGCCTCGGATGAAGTGGTAGTTTAGAGCAACATGCTTCATGCGGGAGTGGAATACATGGTTGGCGCATAGGAATGTAGCACAGAGATTATCACAGTAGATGACTGGTGTTTCTGGTAGGTGGATGCCGAGTTCGGTGAGTAAGTTGCAGAGCCAACGAATTTCAGCTGATGTGTTAGCTACGGATCGGTACTCGGCTTCAGAGCTTGATCTGGCAACGCCGGATTGTTTCTTAGATGTCCATGATATAGGTGAGTTTCACAAGAAGACGATGTGAGAATTTGTGGATACATGGTCGCCGGAATCTCTAGCCCAGTCGGCATTACTAAAGGCGTGGAGCTTGAGGGGGTTGTTGACTGAAAAGAAGATGCCATGAGCAGGTGTGGTGACCAGTTATCTGAGGATGCGCTTTTCATTTTGCCAGTGATATCGATGGGTTGATGCATGAACTGAGACAATCTATTAACTGCATAGGCAATGTCAAACCGAGTGAATTGAAGATATTGCAGGCTACCAATCAACTTGCGAAATTCTGAAGGATCAGACAGAGGAACGCCAAATGAGACAGTTAACTTAGGGAATGTAGCTATTGGAGTGCTTACTGGCTTAGCGTCTTCAATCTTGTGTTGATGCAGAAAGTCAAGAATGTATTTTTGTTGCCAAAAATGTTACCCTTTGTGAGTACGTGAGCTTTGATGCCTAGAAAATAATTGAGTTCTTATGGATCCTTGACCTAGAAACGATCCGCAAGGAGAGCTAGGGTGTGTGTGATTGCTGACTTGATGTTCCCTGTGATGAGGATGTCGTCGACGTAAACAAGTAGATAGACCACCTCTTTACCATTGTTGAGGACGAACATTGAGGTATCTGCCATGGAGTATTTGAATCCAAGGCTGAGTAAAAAAAAATTAATCTCCAAATACCAGGCATGTGGTTCTTGTTTGAGCCCATTGATGGCTTGCGTAGTCGACATACATGGTTTAGTATGTCTGGATCGATGAAACCAGGGGGTTGTTCCATGTAGACTTCTTCGGTGAAGGTTCTTTGCAGTTGTAGAAGTGGCCAGGAATGAGAGACAGCACTATCAAGGATTAGACAGATTGTGGTTGTTTAATAACCAGACTGAACGTTGAAACGTAGTCGCGGCCATACTGCTGAGGGAACCCCTTGGCAACTAACCTGGATTTGCAGCTGCCATGATCAACATTAGATATAAATTTATTTTTGTAAAGCCAACAACAACCAACAACATTCTGGTGTTGTGGTCGAGGAACCAGATCATATGTCTAATTACGAGCAAACGCATCAAGTTCGCTGGACATGGATCCTCTCCATATTTTTTCACGTAACGTGTGGTTCACTGTTCAGGGTTCACGTGGGTAGTGGGTAGTGAGTTTAGCGGAGAAGTTGAATTTGGCTTTGGGTTTAGAGATGTTGTTTTGCGTCAAGTTGTCATAGGGTGGGTGTTTGAGATTTGGGGGGGCTGTAGGTTGCGGTAGAGAAGAAGACGGTGATGGCTGGGAAGTTTGAGTTATGTTTGGATTTGTGGTGTTTTGGGTTTGGGCTTCAGTGTTTATTGATATAGGATTTCGAGGGTTTGGATCAATAGTTGGGATTGAGTGAGTTTGGGCCTCACTGTTAAGGGTTGAGTTTGTATCGGGACTTACATGGGCCTTAGTGTGTGTCATGTTACCAGAGTGTCCGTCGATGGAGGTTTCCGATGTCACTGGCGGTGGAGAAGCTATCCTTGGGGTTCCCCGCAAGGATGGATCTGAGTCGACGAGTGGAGGGCTTGTGGGTATAGTGACGTGGGGTGGTTTGGATGGTTTGGTTGAAGGACTCTGTCACTGTTTATGGAGTTGTACAAAAGGGAAAGGCATGTTCATCAAATTTGACATGTCTGGAGACATAGATTCTGCTAGAGCTTGGATGCAGACACAGGTACGCACTTTGATTTTGTGAATATCCTAGGAACACACATGGGGTTGATCTGTTCTCAAGCTTGTGACTGTTGTAAGGGAGAAGCTAGGGAAAACACAAGCATCCGAAGACTTTGAGCTTCCTGTAGTTGGGGTTAGTGCCGAAGAGATTTTCATAAGACTGGTCATGTTGAGAACTGGTGTCGGCAATTGATTTATCAGGTATACGGCAGTAGCAAAAGCATAGGTCCAATAACATCTTGGTATACGAGAATGTGTGAGCAGCGTTAAGCCTGTTTCGACGATATGATGATGTTTACGTTCAGAGACACCATTGTGCTGGGGAGTGTGCAGTGGTGAGATGAAATGAGATATTCCGGCAGTAGCAAGGAGCGTCTTGAGTGCCATGTACTCTCCTCCATTGTCAGAGGAGAGTGTACTGATTTTGAGACAGAATTTTTCTCCACCAGTGCCTTGAAGGTAATGAATACATCTCTTACTTGAGCCTTTGTTTTGAGCGGATAGAGCCACGTATATCTGGTGAAGTGATCTACATACACCACATAATACTTGCTATTGATATCACATGTGTATCCAAACATCAGTAAAGACATATTCCATAGGTTTATGTGAGTTTATGGAAGACTGAGAGAAGGAAAGTTTGTGGGTTTTATTTATTGAGCAGTCTGGACACAATGAAGACTGCGTTGAATTTGACATTGGAATAGAAAACTTGGTAACAACAGCTTTTAAAATAGTAGAAGAGGGATGGCTAAGCGTTTATGCCAGTCATTGAGTGATTGTGTCGGTGTCGAGGTTGCGAAAAAGGATTTGAGGGTGGAGGGGGATGCTGGCCACTCGTATAACTCATCCTTTGTTTTGCCTTGGAGCAACGGGACACCCGAGGATAAATCCTTCATCTGAAAGTGCGCAAGAAAGAATTCGACAGAGATTTTGTTAGCATTACACAACCAATAAACAAATATTAAATTTTTATGAATGTTTGGTATGCAAAGGACATTGGATAAGCTTAGAGTTATAGATGAAGAGGGAGGAGATAATGAACCCGTATGCGTAATTGGTAGAGACAAGACATTACCTACGAGAACTCCATATGTGCCATTGTAAGGTTGATGCAATGCCAAGTTATCAAGATCATTCTTCATGTGGTGGGTTGCGCCACTGTCGAACAGCCACGAGTGTGTTGGGTGTGAGGAGCCAACTTCCAGGTTTGCGCGTGGTTGCCAGGGTGGATAGGCATTGTTGACGGAGTTGTTGCTTGTTGTGGAGTCATGATTGCCGAGTTGGGGACACCTTCTGGTGCTATGACATTGAACTCCACACAACTAACGGTTTCTTTGGTAACCGCCTTGATATCCTGCTTGTGAGCCTTTCTAGTATTGATTGTTGTTCTAATTGTTTTTGTATGTATGTTGATTGCGATTCCAGGGCTGTTGGTTCCTTTGGTACTGATTGTTGCGTCCTTGTGGTTGAGCAGAGGCTACATTTTCTGTCACAGGGATGGCAATGGTCTCAGAAGAAGCTGTGAGGATCTTAGCTTCTTTGTTGAGTAGTTTCTCATGTACTTCAGTGACCGTAGGAGTGATATCTCGACCCTCCCGTTGATATACGATTGGTTTGTAGTCGTCGGGAAGACCTCTGAGGATGTACTCAATCTGGTCTTCATGTTCGACCAGTTTACCAAGTAAGGCTAGCTGATCAAATCTCGTAACAAAACCTTGTATGTATTCGTCAATGGTTTTGGTACCCTTGGTCCATCCTTTGATTTGAAGCTTGAGTTGTTGTATATGTCCTCTTGTAGGTTTGGCATAAGTGGAGGCAAGAGTTTCCCATATGTCTGCAATTGTTGTTGATGTAGAGACAATTGGTTGAATGGTGGGAGAGATGGCGCCAATGAGCACACTGAAGATCAGTCGATATTGTCTGTTCCACGCCGTAAACTCTGGATTTGGTGAGGAGACACCATTGTTTGTTACAGTTGTAGGTGGTGGGGATTTGGATCCGTCAAGATGGCATGGGAAATCATAACCATCTAACAAGGCCTGGATTTGTATGCTCCACATGAGGTAGTTGTTGGCTGATAGCTTAGTAACATTAGACATGTTAACATTGAGAAGGCCATGAGGAGTAGTGTCTACGGTCTCAGTAGGGTTCAGACCCATGGTGACGAAAAGAAAAACAGAGAAGAAGAAAGGTGAGGCAAAGGAAAGAGGAAGGAAGCAGAGGCGGTTGGGATTAAGCATGATCCGATACCATGTGAAGGTAATGCTTTTATATATATTAACAGAGAGTATGTCATATATATACATGAGAGGATATCCTAGGAGCTATGTAATTAGAGAAACTTACATAAGAGGAAGAGAGAATATTGCATGAAGGATATGAAGTATCATTGACAGTTCCAGGAGAAGGTATCTCTCCGATGAATTAGGTTTATGGCCAAAAATTGGATCATAGGTATGTCTTCGGAAACTACATAATTCTTCAGTAACTCAACATCCCACTCTTTAAATTTGCATCTATCAAATTGCTGACAATCATTCTCGGATTCATTACTGACGCAGTTGGTCGAACTGGCCCTGTTGGCGCAATTATACTAGTTGTTTAAAGTGGACACCCACACCAACAAAATATTTATGGATTCACACCTTTTTTACCGATTGGCAACATAGGTTATCTAGAAATATGCAGATATATTAATCAGGAACAACAAACTTTAAGAATAAAGGGCACAAGATCTCAAACTTCTTAGAATTTCGTATCTTTGTTTCATTAAGCCTTACCGTATCCATTCACTATCAATCTCTCCTTCTGCAATATAATTGAAAAGCATTAATAATTTCTATGTTGACCCAGTCTCCATTCCTGACTTCTTCTTATTGGCAATGATATTCTAATATCTTTATGAAAGATCGTTTTACTTTGAACATTCAAATACTTAAGGGAACATAATAGTATAATTCAATGAAAACGATTGTTTCAAATGTTCAAAAACTAAATTCTCCACATATGACAACATAATAAATACAATAACAAAAAATCAACGCAGTGGAGACCGGTTCCACCGGTAACCTAACACTTTTTTTTCTTATAATCTTATCAACACGTCTGTATTTATTATACATTCCACATTCAATTCAGACACTAGAGATTAATTCGCCTCAAAATCGAGTTATTGACTTTTGACTCGTTATAACCAAAACAAAAAATAAATAGAAGTGTTATTACTTTCTCAATCTTCTTTCCCGGCGAAGAGATGGATCGGTCTACTACGCCGGAGCATAACTCCTCCTCTTCTCACAAGCGTCTAAGCGTGAGCTATCTCGTCTCTCTAATGATTCTCTGCGCTAGACATGCAAACCGTCTCTCAAAGAAGCTAAAGCCGAAGAAGAGAACTCACAACGAAACTTCCCGTGGCCGATGGCCAAAGGAGTTTCTTATGACTTTGACCAGCACATGTTACAACGGAGGATATAAGCCGGAGAAGAAGAGAACGGCGGCGATGGAGGAGGAGGAGGAGGAAGAGCATGGGCTTTGGCAGAGAGAGATCTTGATGGGCGGTAAATGTGAGCCGTTGGATTTCTCCGGAGTTATTTATTACGACTGTAACGGACAGCAGTTAAGAGATGCGCCTCCGAGGTCTCCACGTCGCACTCCGTTACCCATCCGGTCTTAATGACGGGTCGCCGTTAAACCTGTTTGGAACTAAAGGATTCTGAAACAGCAACCAAACTTATGTATGTATATGTTTTGTGATGCCTTTTTATTATTCTAAGTTGTTTGGTTACAAGTTACAACGTTTAGGTTTGGATATGCCATTATAAAGTTTCGGGGTTCAAAGTCCGTACCATCTTGCCATGAATACTCTTTGGTATAAAAGTAGCGAATGTTATCTGATGAACTACGTCGTTAGCCAACTTTTGATGATAGCATAGAGCAAAGGGCCAAACATTGACCTATGAGACCTCAAATTCTTATAAAAATTTATATTAGAAAATGTTTCTAAATTTGTAAGAAATATTTTTTAAAAAATTTACTAAATTGTTTAGGGTCTGGGTCTCCTTAATCCGAGGACCGGCCCTGCGCCGTCCCTGCATAGAGCCAGTAACGGAATAACAGCTTTCGTTTTAATTCGTTTATTTTATTTAACTCGTACCTGAAGGGTTTCTATTGACTGAGTTTAATTTTTGTTTTCATTTTAGGGTTGATTCGGTCCGGTTTACAAAATTCATTTGACGTAGTTCAATTTGACTCGGTTATAGTTGTTGAAAATATCCAAAACATTAAGGTAATTTAATAATTAAAAGTCCAATATCATCTTTCTTGTCTTGAAAATTTTAATATTTTTTTGTTTTTATTTTAATTTTAAATTTTATCTCCAAAATTGCATCTTATAACTTTAAACCTTAAACCTTAAGTTTAGATCAATTAACAAAAAAAAATATATAAATATATATTTACACCATTTTATAAAGTCTATATTAATTACTTTTTCTTTAAAATCTATTTAGGTGACAAAATTACTTTTAGATATATCTTAGAGTATTCTTCTTTCTCAATGGACATTTTTGCAAAACTTATAGTATAATTATGTCACTAGCTAAAAAAACTCATGGAACATAAGAACAAGTCAGCTGTACGTTAGCTTTAAAACTAAGTAGCCTTTGATCCTCGCGTCCGCGCGGATGTTATTTTTGTTATCCGGATCTGAATATCAAATATATAAAATTTAATTATAGTTATCTATGTAGATTACATATACTTTTATATAAATACAAAAATTTTAATTTTATTAAATTTTAATGATTTAAATTTTTTTAAATAGACTAAATAGATGGTTAATAGTTAGTTTTAATTTATTTTTAATTAAAAAAATACATGTCCGGATATCCGCGTGTATTTGGATTTTTTAGTCTGAATATCCTAACCTCAAATATCTGGATCCGGATAACAATTTTTACGCATCTGAAGAATGCATATCTAAATCCGTATATCCTAGAATACCCCAGATATTTGATCATTCCTAGACCTAACTATGTATTATATGGTGATTAAATTTTTAAAAATTATAAATTACATAAGTTATTCTTATTAGATATATATCGTACAAATGATAATACATTGTATTTGTTTCTATATATAACCATTTATAATAAATATTAATATGTATTTTAGTCATTAAATTGTTATGGAAAGTTACATAATTTTGTTATTGTAAATGAATAAGTTTAAATTATAATCGAAATTATTAACATTATTTTTTTAATAGTTCAAAAATGTAATTGGTAGCTTATACGAATATGAATAAAAATAAAATTAATTTAATGCTATATATATGTATAATTCTGTTTTTATTATAAAAATTTGAAAAATACATTTACACTTTTTTATGAAATCTTCAATTTCAATGATAAAGATTGTTAATGGCTTAGCCTAAATTTATTTTTTTTCTTGTTAAAAATCAATGTTTAGATGTTTGGATGCATGAATAATATCAATGGCATTCTTTGTAAATATTAAGTTAAAAAATATAGGTTATTTCCTATTTGTACTTCATAAGATGACAACAACAAAAAATGGTTAATTTCAAAGACATTTCACACAAAAACAAACGAAATTTCAAAGCTTGAATCGATCTCATTACATCATTAATGTCCACACCAAAAGAGACAAAACAAAAACAACATAGATGAAAACATAAAAGTTAATTTCTAAATGAAACCAAACCAAACCGTCACTAGTAAAACTTTTCATGCACCAGGTGCTGCATCTTTCAGCTTACCATGGAAGTACCCACCAGCATAATCTTTAACATGAGCCGCAGTGTCATATATCCGACCCCGAGCATAATCCACTTGATCTGACCCCACCGGGTGCATGCCTTTATAATACCTGTACGTCCACGACACGGTAGCCGCCGTACCGAATAGGAAGCCGGCAACAGACAAGAATCCGGTAATGAGGAGGAAGAGAGGGATCCATATAGGGCTTGAGATGATGATGATCGGAAGGAAAGCGATGAATCCGAGGACGAAAGCTGTGACGGTGATTCCTGTGAGTAAGAGGAGGATTCCACCGGAGATGAAGAATGCAAGGAGGCCGAGGCGCTGGCGGGAGTGTTCAGGAGATTGTGATTGTAGCTGACGGAGGAAAGATGCGATTGGATGGTTGATGTTGTTGCCGCGAGGAGGGACGGTGGTTGAGCCGTAGGGTCTTTGTTGGATGTGGCTAGGGTTTGCTAGGTCAGCCATATCGGAGAGGATAGAGATGTGTGTGGTGGAAGATAGAACAAGAGAGACAGAGACTAAAGGGTGAAACAAATGGAGACATGTTCCGGATGTAAAGGCGCATGCATGCAAACACGTGGAGTTTTGGTCTTGTTTTTTTACTGACTTGTTCTGCGTCTTCCTTCATCCATAGAATTTTTTTATTTTTTTTGACAAAGCATCCACAGAAAGTTTTTTTTTTGGTTTTCTTTCATGGTCAATAGTATTGGTAAAAGTATATCTGATTGTTTGTGTTTGAGTACAGATAAATAACTATTCAATATCCACGAACTACACACAATTACACCAGTAAACGAGTTCAGGCTACAAATTATAGACTACTGCTATTTTGTTATCTGTTATTCAACAAAGGGTTCGAAACTTTTGGTCTCGTCTTTATTCCTTTTCGGTCCGCATTAACCGTATAACACCCTTCCAACCTGCTGAAACATGCTTCATAAACGGGTTTGGGATGCAACACGAAATTGAATCACCTTATTCCTAACACCATACATATATGGCTCCTATTTTCGGATCATTTGTATATCCGGATAGGATCTATCTCTAGATTACACTTCCCTTAAAAGATGTCTAAACCACTACACAAATGATGTGATCATGACTAAATCAGTGGAACAAGGAACTGAATTGGAATACGATGAGATATGAATCACGTTAAGTTTAGTGATGCTGAAGGTGATTTGAGCCAAGCTTGAGGAGATGAATTTTGAAATGATCAAGACAAAGATGGACCAGTTAACTTTTTCTCAATCCAAAAGAAGTAGAATCCATTCTCTCTTTGTGAAGGGTCCATGAGGAGAATGGAATTGTTTGTTTGGTTTACTCTGAACCAGAACCAAACCAATTCGAGAACCAAGTCAAAGAAACAGCCAAGATGGTTAACTACTCAGTCTTCAAGATCGCCTAGTCTTCTTCTAAGTCTTTCTAGTTTTACACAAAGTCTTTGTCGATTTCCCACAAATTCTTAGGAGTGTTTTCTATTCCCTTTCTTCCACTTAAACTCTTTGCAAGCTTTGAATAAAAATCAATCACTTTTGTTTATCAAAATCTCTTTGCAACTTGTGATTCCTTTGTTCATTGATCTGAACATCGATTTAGCGAGGAGAGTGATCTCCCTACGCCTTGATCTTGTTCTCTTGTGGGGTTGTTTCTCACAAAATTGATCACCAAGCAAGTGCCTGATCCTTTCCACAGATCATCCACTCCAACCATCTCTATCATCGACCACCATTCCCCTTCTATCATTCATCAATCGATCATCATCCATCAGTGTTAGTAACCTGTTCCATCACCACCAAATCTTTTTAGATCAACCATCAAAAGCATCCTTAGGGCTTTTCCTTGACCAAGGACTCATCAAGTGGTATCATAGCAGTTTGAGGACGTCCGATCACCAAGGGGTTTGTGTCGATTTACCTTCTCTGTTTTTGGGAACCTACTTTCACCTCTTTTTCTTTGCAATCTCTTTTTTGTTCTTCTCTATCTATCTGTTGTAGCTAGGTTGAACCAATCCAAAAAATAATGAGATCGAGAAGAAAACTGATCCTAAGAAAAAGAGACTGAAGAGAAAGTGATGCGCCTTAGATCAAGTTGGTCGAGCTGAATCGAAGTGACACTTACATATCTACGCTGGCTAAGCTGAATACTCAAGTGAGCTTGTCTAACACTATCTTGGATTAGCTGAATACTCAAGTGAGCTAGACTGACACTATCCTAGACGAGCTGATATGCTGGAAATGGCTAACCTTTTTTCTGATGAACCAACGACCAATTCAATCATGCCAAAAGTTATTATTCATGTTTTAAATGTCCAAGAAAGCCTTGGGCTTGATAGTTTTCAAAAAGATTCAAAATCAGACTTGTTTAGGCCAAATGAAGAAACCAATCAAATTTTGGTTAAGGGAAAAGATAGATTTCAACGAGGCCTCAAGGGGACATGTCTTGGCCCATATAAGGAGCATATTCTTTACCTTTCAAAGTCATGGTCATGGCTATATCAAGAGGCAATCCAAGTTTCAGTCAAAGACTTTATTTAGTCAAGTCTTTGTTTTTATTTTCAATATCTTATTTTTAGCACATTCTTCTTTGGATCTCTACAACTCGTAATCCTATAAATAAGGTCTAAGAGCCACAAAATAAAGCAATGATTTTCCCCTTTTATGAGTTTATGTCTTTGTTCTTTGCTTAGAACATTTCTCAGTTTCTTGGTGAGGTTATCTCCAAGTTATCAAACCTTCTTTTGTTGGACTTGTGCGTCATATCAAGCAAAAATCAAAGTCGGTAGTATCAAGAGCCATTTTGAACCTCTTGTGTCACCATTCAATCCATCATTTCTCATTCGATCCGTTTGAGATCATATCCATTTCACAATCTGGCAGAGTGATCCTATTTAGAGCGCATCAGAAAGCTAGTCCATAAGCAAAAGAAAAAGATTGGTCGAAGAGAAATTCGGTCAGGATTTAGTCTATTGTTATCGATGATGTTGGAATGGAGCATGATGAAGTTGTCGGTCTTGTTGGTGTGGTGGAGGGAGTTGATGTTAAGTCGTTGTTGTTATGGCGGTGGTTTTTGTTGTGGTTGATGTGAGGTGGTGGTTGTGCGGCATGAACAACGGGCTAGGTTTGAGGGTTTAGACAATTCATTAATGTTGTTGTGAAGGCATCCAGGCGACCTGCTAACGTACCCACTGTATCGCCTAGTTGTTGGATGGATGATTGTGTTGCTTTCTGCATCTCGACGAGTAGGGTTCGTAGCTCAGTTAATTCTGACGTGGTTCGATCCGGGGTTTTGATCCTAATGGTCATTAGCTCTGCCTCCCATTTTCTTAGTCATTGAAAACGAGAAATTCTTTCCCAAAACGTATTGATTCTAATGCCAATTGATGGATGGAGGAAGCTGAATAACCAAAGATCAAAGTGTGTTCTTGAATTTTAGTAACATGTTTTCGAAGTTGAATTTGAAAACGAAATTGATAGGGCGCGAATACTCTTCGCAATGCTTGTAAAACCTCTTATGAAAACTCAATGTATAAATCAATAATAATGTGTTCAGTTAATGACCTTATGTTTCTTTATATAGAACACGAAATCAAATCACTAATAGGAAATAAATCCTAAACCCACTTAAACAAAAAGGAAAATAGAAAACACGTAATGTCACATATCATAGCCCCCTTAGGTTCAATGGTAACGTCGGTACGCTGCATCAAAATTATAGGTTGAAACCATGTATTGTTTATCAATGATGATTTAAACGATTGAATACATGGTAAATTTTCAAAATATAAGTTTTGAAAATAGTACAAAGCCGATAAAAATAGTATAGAGTTACGATACAAGAAATAAGAGAAAAATATATGATTTATGGAAAAATGCAAAGCATATAACATAATGACAGTGTGTTCTATAAAGTATAGTGAGAAATTTTATAATTATTTATTTATATATTTTTGGAAAAGTGTCTAATTTAAAAAATTCAAATCATGTTATGGAATAAAAATTATACTTTCAGTTGAATTTCAAATTTAATTTATTACATATTTTTGAAGAATATATATGAAATAATATTTTAGAAGAAATAGATAGAGAATGTATTATCCCCCTAGTCCCCTAGATATTATTTGAAAAGTGATTTGACAAATGTCATTTCCATAATCACTTTCACTAAAAAAATGACATGACATGCTATAACTGATGATATGATTTATGGATGAATATGACATAATAATTACATTTAATGTAAATATATATATTTTGGTAATTTTTTTAGAATATAAAAATAACTAATACAACATCATTAAAATAAATCAATTTAATATGACATTAAATAATTTAATAGTTAAATATAAAATAATTTACAGATTTTCAAATATTATTAAAGTCTATTTTTATATTCATACAATTTTTAATATTAGACTTTATACATTTTTTTAAAAAAAAGTTATAAAATTTTAATCGTAACATCATGTTTTTCCTTTTGATATCTACAAATTTTGAAAATTCTTTTTACTTTAATAAATATAAAAATTATATCAATTTATATATATATATATATATATATGTTTTCTTATATAATTTAAGATAAATCAAAATGTTTATTTTAACTTAATTTTATGTTTGACTAAATTAAAATTTATATTAAAATATTAGTATATAAATAATAAAATTTTGAATATTAACATGATTTTATTTTAAACATAATTTAAATTAAAAATTTTACTGTTGCACATTATGCAGAAAAACACTTAGTAGTGTATATATATAGTAGAAATGAAGGAGTTATTTTTTGGTTAGTTAGTTAATTATAAATTTTTTGATTGTTATATGATGTAATTTCCCATATTTCTAGGAAGAGAGAAATTTTAGCTTGATCCCAAAGCTATTGGAAAAACTTGATCCCAAAGCTATTGGAAAACCTTGATCACAAAGATATCCTAATCCTAATAATATTCTATTCTCTTGAAAAAGAAAAGTGAAATAAAACTTTATTATTAATAAAAGACTTCAAATAAAATACTTTTTATGAGAACTTCAGCCTTCAGGGTCAAGCTGTTAGTTGTTACTGGTTTCTTCTGATTACCTTCTTCTGATTTAATTAACCACCATTATCCTCTATTTGGACTAAGTGCTACTACTGCTAGGTTAGGATTAGTAGACTATAAACACCAAAACAAACGGTGAATAATCTAAATCTGAATACCAAAAAAACTGTACGGACATAAAATTGAGTTTAATCAGATGTTAAAATTAATAGATAAAAACATTTTCAATGAGAAAATTTAGATCAATAATTCTCAAAATATTTAATTATAATTTTTTTAATTTTACGGAGATAATTTTTTTTAATTTTACGGAGAACTTAACTTACCTTGAATTGAGTTTTATATAAAACAAAAAACATATATATATATATATTGAGAACGTAAGCTAGAAATTCAATTGGGAGTGCTCTAATCTAACAATGCGAGGAAGCTATCGAGTAATGAACCTGACCAAGTAATTCACTCATCCTATACCCGGTAAGTCATTCATCCGAAATCCGGTTAAGCCATACCTTAATTTAATTAACATTAATTATTTTCTTGGCACGTTACAAAAAAAAAGTTATATAATGCCCCAATTGAAACGAAGGTTTATAGCCATCGTCAATGCGTTTGTATTCTTCTAATAAAACCCTAGATTCTCTAACGACCTCTCTCCATGGATCCACGTCGCGGACCTCTCGCCGTCCCTAAAGTCCGCCGCGTTGGTTTCTTCACGTCAATCGAGCCATCGCCGGAGACGCCGCGACCGAATCGGACCCAATCCGGTCCAGCAGATGCAATAACCTCCTCGTCTCCTCTCTCCGATTCACCCTCCGGTCAATTCATTTCTCCGGTTCAGATACCACCGTCGCGTCACCATTCAGATAACTTGACCTCTCGCGCTGCTCCTGTCCCCGTCCCTGGACCTTCCGCCTTCCGTCGAGAGTTGGCGCATGACCGGACTCTCCACGTCGGGAGTTATAATCCTGTTGATTCTCTGTTAGGGACTTCGCCGCCGTCGAGTAACGGAGAGGTGTCTGAGGATTCGGTTTCTTTGTTTGGGTTCCAACGGAGCGATTCGGCGAAGTTGTCTGCGAGTTTTCCTAATGGAGGGTTTGATATGACTATGAGAGTTAAAGCTCCTCGGGAATCTGAAGGAATAGTTGCGATCGCGTCGACTTCTGAAGGGAGGAAGAAGAACGTCGAAGCTTCTGGTATGTCTACGTTTCAATCAATCAATCAAGGTTTTATCGAATCAATTGTGTTTTTCTCTTTAGTATAGTTTGCCTTTCGTGATGAGTTTGGTATGTTGATATCACAAATGGGATGAGTTGCGTATTGCTCTTAGTATAGTTACACCCAGTGTTCTAAAACTTGGGTCTAGGCGTCCGCCTAAACAATAATCCTCTGTAAAAAACCTAATCACCGGCTAGTGATTTTTAGAACATTGGTTACACCTGTATTGCGGTAGCCTTGTGTGAGAAACTGTCAAGATTTGGTGATGGGGTTTGATGGCCCTTCTTTGGAATTAGCTTGAGACGCCCGAGGTCTTATGATGACCATACAACTGTTTGTTGAGAATGTCTAGTGTTGAGTGAGTGAGTGAGTCCTGCCTTGAAGGTGAAGGAATTGGCTGTTGTGGGTCTGTGTGAAATGCATCTGTTTGCAGACGTGGTTGTTATTTCAGAGGTTTTGAAGTGTGAAGGGTGGAAAGGACACGGGCTTTCCATCGAACCACGTCATCTTCGACAGTTGACTCTAATTTTCTCTGAAAAGGATTCTCTTTCTTTAGTTTCATATACATCAATCTTCGTACTCTGCATGTTAACTCTCAATCGGTGATGTCATTTATCTTTGAAGCGTGACTCTGTTCTTTGTTTCTTCTCAAGCTATGCCTGTAATACGTAGTTATAGGCGAGTCTTCAACATTTTGACGGAACCTGCGTCATCTGAACCGGCCTGCCTTCTCTGAACTTTAGTCACCAGAGAAGGAACATCAATTTCATCTTCATGACTGAACTTGCGTTTAGAATCATTTACTAAAAGACCTATGCTGTCTTTAGGATATACGCTGACTGTATCACTTTGCTGTTGTGTAATTGCTATGGTTTTGGGTCGTTCTATTTATTGCCATGCACATATGTTTTCTTCTGGTTTTGGAGTCCCTTACTTACAGAAAGACTATCATGCAGGAACGAGTGAATCTGTGGCCACAAAATCTCGGAAGGAAAAGGAACCAAAATCGCTGAAAGAGAAGACCAGTAAAGCAGAAAGGCGTGCCATCCAAGAGGCACAAAGGGCAGCAAAAGCTGCTGCAAAAGGTTCTTGTTTCTTCAATATATGCTTTATTTTTCCGTTTTCATTAGATTGAAAAACAGATATGGTTAGGGTTTTTTTCGTTGACTAGTTTTGGTGTTTTAGTTCATGAATTTTCCTCTTCATTATAGAATGTTTTCCTTTTGGCATTAGGGTTATGATTAAGTTGTATGAAGAGGAAAGCTTAGCCTAAATCCTTTAGTGAACAAAGGTTCATATCAAAAACCATCTGAATGATTTCCTCTTACTAATTTTTAGGGGAAGGAAGCAAACGGGCAGGTGATTCTAGTAGAGCCAAACCAAGCAAGACTGCCAAACAGCCTCAAACGAAGAAAGAGGTACCTCAGGTCACATCCTCTGTTTCTGAAAAAAGAGCTGTAGCAGTCGAGAAAGAGAGGAGGATGGATGTCCCTCAGACACAAATGCAGTATGACGATAAAAGCCGAGTGGAGAAAGCTAAGAGGCGTTCAGTGGTTGAACAGACGGAGAGCAAGAACAAAGTTGAGTTGTTTCTCCATCTTCCTCAATACGAGCGCGGCAATCAGCTTCCCAATCTAAGCTCCAATATATTCACACTCGATACCATACACCATGCGGTCTATAAGGTACAACACCTACTTCTTTATGTCTGAATGCTTAGCTTTTGAAAGGAAACTATGATTCCTTCATTAACATTATTGTGGCATTTGACTAATCCTAGGTGGGTTTGCAACATTTGGCTGGAGATATATCTGGGGACAATGCACGATGTATTGCCATGCTCCAAGCATTCCAAGAAGCTATAAAGGATTACACCACACCTCCTATGAAAGACCTGACCATGGACTTGACAGCCAAAATAAATGGTTACGTTTCATTTTTGATAGAATGTCGTCCACTCTCCATGAGCATGGGAAACGCAATCAGGTTCCTGAAGAACCAAATCAGAAAACTACCTGTAGACCTGTCTGAGTCAGAGGCAAAAGCATCTCTATGCTCTGAAATTGGCCGGTTCATAGACGAGAAGATCATTCTTGCTGACAAGGTGATTGTACAACACGCCGTAACAAAAATCAGAGACGGGGAGGTTCTTCTCACATACGGATTCTCCTGTGTGGTTGAGATGATTCTTTTATACGCACAAGAGATAGGTAGAAAGTTCCGTGTAGTGATTGTAGACTCACGCCCGAATCTAGAAGGTCAAAAGCTACTCCGTAGGCTTGTGACTCGTGGACTCGACTGTACCTACACTCATATAAACGCCGTTTCCTACATCATGGGTGAAGTTACACGTGTCTTTCTTGGGGCTTCATCGATCTTCTCTAATGGAACTCTGTACTCCAAAGTTGGTACGGCATGTGTTGCAATGGTTGCAAACGCGTTTAGTGTTCCTGTCATTGTGTGTTGTGAAGCTTACAAGTTCCATGAAAGAGTCCTACTTGATTCAATCTGCTCAAACGAACTTGGTAAGTCTCCACTTGCTTGTCTTTATCTTCTTCTTGTCTCTGATTAGTTCTCTAACAAAAGTGGTGCCTTGCAGGGGATCCTGACGCCATAGCCAATGTACCATTAAGAACCAACACAAAGCAGTCAAAGACGATGGATAACAACAAAAACCTCCAGTTTCTGAATCTAATGTAAAAGCCTTTCTAACGAAAATTCATCAGAAAAATGTTTATCTTAATGTCTCTCTTATGATCATTCTTTGTTAAATTTGCAGGTACGATTCAACTCCTTCAGAATATATATCTATGATCGTAACGGATTATGGAATGGTACGTTTCACACAACATTGTTGTGTTCTAAGTTAATATCATGTCGAGTTCAAGTTCTGATATGTTTCTGTGTTGGTAAAATTCTAGATTCCTCCGACGAGCATACCTGTGATTGTTCGTGAATACAGGAGAGAAGACTTGTTGCTGTAAAAGGTAATGTTGTTTGAAAATCTATAGCAAACACATACAAATACACTTTAAGGCTTTCATGGACAGCTTTCTCCATAGCAAACAGATACTCCACAGGTACTTTCATGGGCAAGGCTTAAACATAAATAAACATTATAAATACCTCTAATCATGAGTGTTAATTTGTTTACTTTTTGCATTTTCTTTTTTATCATTGAACTAATATTTGGGAATCTGCTCATTTCTCGATTAATATGATTTTTTTTTGTCAATTAACTTCATATATTAAAATATGGGTATGGCGATCATTTGGATGGATAAGTTTAATCAGTTTAAGCTTTGACTGGTGGGTATTGTTAGACCAAATGTTTAAATTTTAGCTTTCTAATCTGTCAATTACTCAGTAAAAACATACTAATCAGTCAATAAATTAATGATCTAATTGGGAAAAAACTATCTAGGCAGTGAGTCTGCATAGTTAAAATGTTTTTTTTTTTGGTATACAGTAATTTTGTTTGTTTCATTGACACAAAAATCGAGGGTAGAGTTTTGTTTCTTTCCTATTGTTTTGGAATAAAAATCTTAGACAATGAAACTACGCCGTATCGAGCTGTAGATCGCCGTGGTCTTGTTCTCCAAAGTATCGCACGAGGACTCGGACATAATCTGTATGGCACCTTAGGTGTCCGAATCTCAGGAACCCTGTTTCAGACAAAGTGCCATGTTATCATATCTTAAAATTATTTACCAAATCATTTTAAAAAATAATTTTAGTTAATATTAAAAAGAATAATTCGGGTTTGAATTGTTACTGTAATCCAGAAATTTCGACTTGGGAAAAGTCAAAGTTAGTTAAACTATCTGATGTCTTGCGTCCCTTAAGTTTCCACGGCGGCGACTCTTCCGGCAAAGGCTGCTTTATAGCCATCACTTTGCAGCCGAAGTTTCTAGTTACATCAATCCCACTCATGGCCAATCTACACATCAAAACAAAAGCAATTTTAGAATCTTTAATTATGACCCCGTACCTTTAGAATCGATCAAAAAAGTACCTGTAAAGAAAGCTGTTCTGATGAAGACCCACGAGAAGCGTTGAAGCACCAATCTCTTTAACCACTTCAGCGATCGTTCTTCCATCTTCATCTCCTTCTCTCACTATTATCTCCGTATTCGTCTGTGTATATTATCAAGAATCGAGAATGTTTATTTGAGGATCAGACTAGACTGGGTTTCATTTTACTTACGTTGAAGAAAGCGTCGCAGATTTCACGGAAAGAGAGGGCGAGATGGTATCCGTGGCGGCGGAGGAGACGCGCCGCCGTTGATTTCTTCTTAGGAGAGATTACGTGGAGGAGGACTATGGTGTCACCTTGACGGAGGAGGTTATGAAGTGCCCATTGCAACGCCGTCCTCGCTGCTTCTTTATCTTCTACAACCACCACGATCCTCCGTACGTCTCCCATTAATGTTCTCTGTGTGTTTGGTCTGAAAAAAAGGAGAAATGAAGTGGGTTCGGTTTTATGTCGTAGTTCTTGTGACTCATTCTCTCTCATCAGCGTCTCTGTATGTATATATAATAATAAACGTTTGTTTGATGAAATTTGGAATTTCTGTTTGTGGAAATAAATTAAAGTGGGTCGAATGTGTTTTTGAGTGTGAAATCATGGACCGTGTTTTTTTTTATCAAGATAGAGTGAGTACTATGCATTTTTTTACACCTTTTTGGGGAAATAACTTATTCTCTGACCACATTGAACATGGGTTGCCAAACAAATAATTTAGGGGTAAGAAAAAAAAACTGAACCTAAAAATCTGAACCAATCCAATCAGATAAAAGGTAAATCTAAATTGAAGTGAACTCGAAGAATATCGATTGAATTCTTTTACGGTACTTTTGGGTTTATCCGAATACCGAATTCAAATTTTCAAAAATCTAAACACAACCTCTTACCATAATAGAAACTCATTTTGAATAAGTACCCTATAAGTATTTCATAACATGAAAAATGAAATTTAATATTTTATTTAATGTATATTTTTGATGATTAGTCAAATATTTAGAATTTTATATTCTGATACGTTTCACTTTGTGTTTTGATTATAATTAAATTTTTCTCAAAAAAATCTTAAAATTATTTTATTTTAAAAATTTAAATATGTTTCATTCGTTTATAAGAGGTTTGTTAGTTTAACTTTTTTATGTTTTTATTTTCTTAACAACCAATTCTTAATCACAAGTCTTTGTTAATATAAATTGTTTAAATTTTCAGTTTTTTGGAATTAAATATGTACTTTTGAATTCAAAAATAAGTATTTGGATAACTGAAATTGAATTAGAACCGAACTCAAATTTTAAAAGAATTCATATGTGTTTTTAATGTGTTACTATATCCGAACCCGGGTAAATTCGAACAGATATCAAATTGAATTTTTATAATATTCGAATCGAACTAAATTTGTATTTCTGAAAAACCCTAATTCCGAATTTACCACGAATCCAAACCATTGGGCACCACAATGCTCATGCATAAAAATCAGGAGTCATTTTCATTTCATATTAAGTAATAAAAATTTACCATTTCATTTTGCTAATTTTATATTCATAATTCCAATTTTATATTATAATTTGTATAAGTCATATTATTATGATTGTATGATTTTTTTATTTTCAGAATTCTAATTTTATATTATTATACATAGGAACCATGATCTATAGATTAATGCATTATATGCAAACCATGATATATATATATATATATATATATATATTGATATAAAACCTTATAAACACAAAGTTTTGATACTTCAACAAAATCAATAGGTCAAAAGTTAAACCTGCTTACGAAGATTTGAAGTCTAATAATGCCAACGCGTTAAGATCCAACCACGTGTCAAACAAAGACTCCATAAACTTGAAAAAAGGAACTATGAAATGGCCCACATAGTCCGTCTCAGCAGCTGACAAAGGCTTATGACTTTCACATGTATTTGACACAACGTGTAATAAATACAAATCTCACGCGCCCTTCTCACAGTTTGTTCGTTTAAAATAATGTAACAAGCGCGTGTCAATAATCTGTAAACGAAATTTTCTTAACACGGATAAGTTACTAATTACATCACCATAATCTCTATTTTTATTACATGATCTAACTACATAGATGAACAACTTCAGAAATAATAATTTTACGATAAAGTCTTCTTTGAAACACTTAAATCAACAGACGATTATGTATGTACGACATTTTTGATAGATATGTTCTCTTTGCATCAAATAACAACGATGAACATTTCTATCTACTATAATACTCTAGAATTTTCGATAAATTTTATATGATACCATCTACAAAATATTCATTGTTTGGGATTCAAACTCTAATCCCAAGTGTAAAAAATTTTAAACCTTAACCTTAGGCTATGGTATTTTCACAAATCTGTAAACAAATTATAAAAGGAACCAAACACCTTCCTAAAAAAAAAAAAATTAAGAAACCACAAATGTATTAAACAAAATTCATGAACTTGAGACATGAATCCGAAAACGGTCCACATAAGTACATAGCTATTTTATATTAATTTAAAGTTTTCATGAATTAAAAAAAAATCATCGATTATTTATTTTTAGAAAGTATTTTATGCAGAAAGTATTTTCTTAAAGAAATAAACTGAAGATAGTGGGACATGACGCAGTAAGATGGTTGTATCTCAGGGATGTCTTTGTGCTTGTCTTTTTCCATCAAAATTCGGGAAAAATCCCCACATTCGAGTTTCATATTTCTGTAAACTTGTTGGAAAATAAAGAAACTACATGTTATCTTTTATAAAAATATTAATATTCTCAATAATATCTAATATAAAAAGGAAAAAAATGGATTTAATAACATATATATTGAAAAAAGTATCTCACTCACCTTTGAAGAACCCTAGGTGATGGAAAGTTTTATAAATACACTAAAATAGAGCTTCGAAAAAACACTAAATAATAGAAAATGAAAGAGAAAGGGAGGGTAAGAGAGAACGGTTTTTGAGAAATCTTACAAAAATAAAAAGAGACTCAATGCATATATTCTTTTGATTTCATAATAAGTTTCCTTTAAGTTTATTATACATAGACTAAACAAATAGTAATTTTTACCATTATATAATACATTGTTTTGTTTGGTTTTTGTTGATAAATAAATGAAAAATAAGATATGTATTAAAAATGTAAAATGGTATTTATAATAAAACAAATTTTAAAAGCTAAAACAATATTTAATATGAAACAGAGGGAGTAATATTTTTCTATTTAAAATTTAGTAACATAATAAAATTATCAGTATTGGAGAGATGAGAATATTTGCGAGGATAAACCGATAAAAATGCTCTTTAGTAATTGACAAAAAGAAAAGCTCTTAGTTAGGTTATATATCTAACCAAAATATTTTCTCTAAGACGAACTAAAAGGTGATCCGATATTTAATGTTCGTTCCCTGAGTTTTCTTCAAAACACAGAACTGTTACCACAAACAGGACAATCATACGATGAAACTTAGTTATTTATCTACTGACTTGAACTTTGTGATATGATTGCTGAAGCTCTTAACGTCTAGTTTGAGAAAAACATTCCAACACAAACTCATGTGCATGCATATGATTTCAAGCTCTAGCAATTTCAAATAGTTTAAACAACAGATACTACTTTTTTTTTTTGAGGAATCAACAAATAACTCAGAACACATCAGTGTTGCAGTTTTTCAAGTTCTAAATTTCCGGATGCAGTGTAGACCAAGAGGGCTCAAGGTTTTTCAGTAAGTGTCTCAGCTTGAAGACCCTCTGTTCAGTCTCGCTTTTTTTGGGGATGGCGACTTAAATAGGTTCCGAACGGATGTTAACGGATCATCTACCTGAAAACATCACATCAAAGACATCATAACTGATGAAATAGCAATGGGGTTTATATGAGCTCATGTTGAGAAAAAAAATGGGAATGGTTGGAGTTAAATTATAACTATCAGTCTGTAAGTAGCTTGCTTCCATCCTTACTTACACTAGAAACGAATTACTTTGCCTAAGAATAAATGAAAAAAAATATGAATGTGTTACCTTGAAAATGGAAGAGGGTGATGGTGGAGTCTGACAAGATCCCTTCTGGCGTTGTAATGCGGACAGAGTCTGTCTCCATCCAGGTCCTCTTCTACCAGTTGACCAGATCCAAGGACAGAAATGTCTATGCTGCTTGATTGGATCAAACTCCATCTGTTTATTTGATTTACCTGTATCTTCACAAAGAAAGATGTCTTTAAGCAAAGTACTACAGCATTCTACTAATGAGAGGTTTCATACAGTTAGCAATGAGCATAGTTCACTGGTTGGTTTAACAATTAGTGCTTGTAATCATCTAAGAAACTCGTATCTGCAATGATACTCTTAAGCAATTTACCTCCAGTTGAATCCTTTGGTTTGTTGTTTTCAGGAAGATTTGATGTTACCACCATCAGTTGTTTGTCTTTGGTTTGTGGTGTAGTATTACCATCTAAATCAGATGTGTTTCTTCCTCCATCAGCCTTTTCTTCTATATCAATCATGTCGTGATCGCTGCTTTCTGTACCACCACCATTTCTCTCTGGTGTTTTACACAGTTGATCCTGAATGGAATTGTCAGTCCCATGATCACGATCTCTAGAGTAAGAAGCAAACCTAGACCTCAAGTTCCTGCCGATAATAGGCAGCGATATAGTTGCTTTGAAGTTCTGCTTTGTTGCTGGGGGTCCTCCTGCTATGGTAAACTGTAAGCTTGAAGTTTGTCTTTGAAGAGTACCATCGCTTGAGTTTTTCTCTGTATTAACTTCTGTATCACCAGTGACTCTACACAATTCGAGTGGTCTCGGAACAGTTGAGAAAACCCAGAGTCCAACACAGGCTCCACACAGCTTACAGTCCAGTACAACAGAACTGGGATCAGAGTTTAGTGTGTCAGGAACCACTGGGTTTTCACTATTCTCTGATACTTCATTTGGATTCGAAGTTGAATTGGAAGAACTTAGAAGCTCACGGGTAGCAGTTTCTGGAAGCAAATCAATAGTATCTGTACCCTTAGTAGCCTCACCCGATTTATCTTTGCAGTCTACAATATAGGGAAGTGCCCGTGGTTCCCAACCACATAAACTGATAAGCTTTTGTGCCTGGAAACATCAGTGCAACAGTACTTCTTATTAGCTATGACTCAAAAATAAACCAAATCCTCTCAGAAAGGATGAGATAGTCATTAAGTTATCATCAATTAAGTGTAAGTCTCTAAGCTAATTATATAATAAGAACAAAATCAAATGAATTGGTAAGAATGACAAACCAAAGCGAAATATACTGATAGAGGCACAATAGATTAAGGATCATCCTATTCTACCAAAATCATAAAAGTACCTTGAAAGCACAACATGAACGAGGCAATATTACACCAGACTGCAAAAGTGTTTTATGTTAGCTAGGAATAATTGAGATTCCTTGAGTGCAGATCAAACCTGGTAGAAAAGTTGAGCTGGACTCGCTCCAACATGATTGATAAGGGATTCTGTCTGAGAACATTCCGTGTTGCCGGATGCAGGTTCAACAACAGGTCGTTTGAGATATTCCTCCAGGTCACAGCTCTTCATGTAGTGAATGGCTGATGGTGAAATAACAGGCAGGGATAAAAGCTGAAGTAAAGCTTCTGACCGTTCTTCATGTCTTTCTACTAAATCCTGCGGTGTCATTGAAGGAAACTCAGAAAGCGTTTCTTCGGATGAATTCTCTATCCATGGACAAAGCAGTTTGTGTCCATTATCCAACTTTAAGCTGAAGACAGATGCCGCTTTCTCCACTGTAAGAAACCAACAGAGACGATATCCAACTTGTTAACTGTCACACACAAGATGATTCTACACACACAAAAGAACATGTTAACTCTACCTTGTTGCTTTGACCAAGAAGCTGGGGCTGCGAAGTAAAGATGAGCTCCACAAGATTCACAAGAGATAGTATCTGTATCATCATTCACCCACCCTCTCCTAGCACAATTCAAAGCACTAATAACCTACCACCACACACACACACACACACACAGAACAAGAATCAGCTAAGTATTTCATAGAAATTAAAGGTCGGAGAGAGAGGCAGACCTGGGGTTTGGCAAACCAAGTCATGGACTTGAAAGAAGCAAGCCTCCTCATAAGGTCCCCTCTATCCCATGGCCTGCAAAGACCAGGCTGTGATGCAGAAACTTTCAAAGACCTATCAATGGTAGTCTTTGGCTCAACAAGTGCTAACGCAGATGAAGGACATGGACGCTTCTTGCCTCTTGATTGTTGCTCTACAGGTAAGCTACAAAAAACAACAACAATAACAATCAAGTTCAAATGCAACTTCACAACCCTAAAGATTATATCAAACTAGAGTGCAAAATGCACCACAATCATCTAAAACTGAATCGATCCATGACGGTCTAAGAGAAGGTACGTGGAGATCAAAGACAGACCTAGTGGAGGAGGAAGAAGGAAGCGGAGATTTAGATGGGGTGAAGAGCTTGTCCATGATCTGGTGGAATCTCTTCTCCGAGTCTTGTGCCATTGATTTAGCTTTACTAAGATTCAACAAACCCTAATCCTTACAAGTAACCTCGCCTCTATCTTCTTCGTCGCGGCGCAGGTGAGCGAGTGTAAATGTGCGATGAGGGGGTGGAACCAACACCAAAACGACGGGACGTGTGTCGTTTTTGTCCTCTTCAGGTTAAGCAAAATCTGTAGAAGTTGTCTGATATCTTTGTATTTTTATGAATAAGTCCCTATAATTGTTACTTATCATGTACCACAATGGGGGATTATAGATTCAAGATTCTCAATATATATATATATATATTTAATTTATGATTCTTAACTTAACGTGAAACTCAACTACAAGTTTTTTGCAGAAAAAATTCAGGTTGGATTTTCTTTAAAATTAAGAATCACACAATTAAATACTAATATTAATATATATATATAATTAAATACTAATATATATATATATATATATATATTTTTGAGAACTTCCTCAAACTAAAACTCCCATTGGGGTTGCTAGTTGTTAGTCCATGTATCACAGATAACTTATAAATTATTTATTTTGTTAGTTCCTTCCACTCTCTATTTGCTCTAGCTTGTGCTTGCCTTAAGAAAATTGGTGGCTACAACATTCAAAACAATTCATGGTAAGTTAATTAGCAAACTTAAGTCTAACTACTACTACCTCCATTTTTTAATAATTGACGTTTTAGAGGAAATTTTTTGTTCTAAATTATTTGACGTTTACAAATTTCTATGTAAAATTTATTAGTAATTAATGTTAAATAACCAATGATATTATAGCTTCTATTTTATTATTGGTTGAATTGTGGTTAGGTATACAATTAATGATGTTTTTGTTTAGAAAATGATAAAAAAATAAATATTTTTAATTTATGTGCATAATCTTAGAAAGTCAAATATAAAAAAAAACGGAGGGAATATAAAATTTGGTCAGTACTGAAAGTTGTTGTTTTGATTCATGGTTGAAACTTCAAGTGGTTTGATGTTATGTCAAAGAGTGGAACAATCTGTAAACGCTAAGCTCAATTTTTCTGATGGTTCTGGTTCCACCTCAAGCACTTCTAGACTTCTCTAGATCTCAGGTAACCAAATCTTTCAGGAATGAGTTACTTAGTTTGGTATGGACCAGACTATTTTACCAATGTTCACCGTCCTTCAATCTCTGTTCAATGCTCACTGTGAACTGTGTTTAAAGATTTCATTCTTGGTATACAAGGTCCAACGCTGAACTTAATGTTACGCATGTTGCCCTTGTTGTGGACCAGATCCAGAATGATTACTATTTCATATGACGGAAAATCTATTAACAATCAGAAACCAACTTGGTCTGGAACAGCTCCACCTGTTGATCTATTAAACTCTATAGAAAATAGATAGCTAACCAATATACTTTTGATACTCTTGTTCATCATGAATCATCAAGTCATGTAATGGAACTTTGTAGGGTCTTATGGAGGAGGAGGATCTTCTAAACCTTACCAAACAACAAAACCACCAGGTTGATGATCATTTTCTCTTCACAGCTTTATCAATGAAACAAGGGAGACCTAACGCCACTCAAAAAAGCTGGTGGAGGAGAATCATCACAGCTTTAGGTAATATTGGTGATATTGGTAATATTCGTAAGGTTTACAATCAGTGGTAATATTGAGCTTCAGAGCTGTGATGATTCTCCTCCACCAAGATCACCAAAATTTTAAAATGTTAATTTTAAAGCTTAAAGAACGACAATGATGCAACACCAAAAGCACTCAAACTTAAGATTCAATTCAGACAAAAATATAAGGATTCAGACAAGAACTTAACTAGAAGACAAAAACTTAAATAATAAAAAGATGTGAAGTATCATAAAGATAAAGACTTAAGAACACAAGAAAAACATTCTCTTCTCCATAAGCTTCTTCTAATCATCAAAGGTAGTCTTCTTACCTGCCAAAATAAACCAAGAATTAGTGAGAAGTTGGTTACTTTACGATCAAGATTCAAGACACATCAATAACAAATTAACGTACCTGAGGGAGTGAAACTAGGTCTGTTGAATCCACGTCCACCACTGTCTCTTCCTCTGCCACCGCCCCTTCTACCACCACCACCAAAACGACCACGGCCACCACTGTCTCTTCCTCTACCGCCGCTCCTTCCACCACCACTGAATCCTCCGCTCCTTCCACCACCACCGAATCCACCACCACTGTTATCCCTCGGTTTAGCCTCATCAACAACAATACTCCATCCTCCCAAGTCAGAGCCATTAAGGTCAAATGCCTTCTCCGCACTTTCTTTAAAGTCAATGTAAGCAATTCTGCATTTAAAAAGAAAACAAATGTTTTTAGTTACCATCTGAGAACATAATACACAAACTTGTCACACAGTGGAGGACGAAGTCACACACCCTCTGGAAGCACCAGTTTCACGGTCACAGGGAACAGAGACCCTTGTGATCTCTCCACATGAAGCAAAGTGTTCAGTCAATGCATGCCTGATATCTTCCTCAGGAAGAGACGAGTCAAAATTCTTAACGAAAATTACTTGACCGCCGCCACCACCACCGCTTCTGAAGTTACCACCACCGTTACTGCAAAACAATTTGCAAAGAAGAATGCCATCAACACAAGAACATCATAGACAAGCAAAAGTCTCCAAGACAAATCAATTTACCCGCTTTGTGGAGTGAATGCGGGTCTATCTGCTCTCTCCGCAGCCAAATCAAGACGAACATCACGACCAAGCAAAGTTCTACCGTTAAGTTCCAGTGCCTAAGTAAAATGATTTAATCAGCAATCGAATTTTCAAATGAAAACTTGTTAATCTTTCACCATAAGCAAAAACTACACCCACCTTCTGTGCATCTTCAGATGTAGCAAACTCAACATGGCCAAAGCCTCTGAAACTGCCATCTTCCCTATTCGTAGCAAATCTAACATCAACAACTTCGGCAGCTTCTTTGAAGAAATTCTCACTGTATAGGGAGGATAAAGTATCATAAGACCATTCTGAACTTGTCCAAAGAAAGAGATAGAGAGCAGTGCTACTTACACGTCTGATCTTTCAACTTGGAATGAGAGATTACCAACAAAGAGCGTCTTGGGTCCTCCTGTAGCAGGAGTTGATGGTGTCTTGGGCTGAAAGACAAAGCATGAAACACAAATTAACTTCAAAGCATGATACACACAAGGTTAAACAAACTAAAATGTTGAGGGATTCTTACCTGTTTCTGCTCAGCATCCACCATTTCTACATCAGCGTTCTGTTTTATTAACATCAGAATGGGTGAATTTTCCATCAGCAAACAGCACGTATCAAAACAATATGCAATAGAAACTCAACTTTGATATTTAGAAATCATAATGAAAATAGTTCTAGCTATAACAGCATGTGCTCAATGACAGAAAAAAACATTTCTCACACCTTTTTCTTTGGGGTTTCTTCCTCATCTTCACTCTCTGATTCATCAGAATCAGATTCATCACTACTGCTATCCTTTTTAGCTGCCTTGGTAGCCTTTTTTGGTGCAGGCTTTTCATCTTCACTTTCCTGCAAGACACAAAACAAATCAACAATGCTTCAAAAAACAGGACATCAGAAGCAGAGAAGCTGCCTAGTACATCATGTTAAGAAGCTAACCTCATCAGAATCTTCATCGGATGAATCTGAACTGCTAGCAGCTTTGGTAGCAGGAGCAGCCTTTTTAGCAGCAGGTTTCTATAATCATTTAATAAGTAATTAGTAGCCCATTTTCAATTTATATGCCAAACATTTAAAACTAATAGCAGAATAAACAAATACACCAGCCACCAACTAATACACCTATCCATATGGAAACCTAAAGAAATTAGAGGTATAAATAATATCCCACCTTCTCATCCTCGGATTCATCTTCGGAATCATCATCATCAGAAGATGAAGAATCTTTAGCAGCTGGCTTGGCTGCAGCTGGCTTCTTTGCAGCAGGTTCCTTTTATCAAATCACCAAACACGGAAATAAGTTAAATTGTTCAGAAACATAAGAGTAAAACAGTAAAAGATACTTATGAGGAGGTGCTTACTTCATCAGAGGACTCCTCATCGGAAGAGTCATCCTCTTCAGAGGAGCTCTCTGCCTTGGCCTTTACAGAGCCGTTTTTAGCAGCTGCAGCAGGTTTCTTGGTAGCAACAACTTCTTCCTGAAACAGATAAGACCAAGCATGTTAGCCAAAACCCAAAGAGTGCAGGACAAGCTCGAATAGTAATCAAAAACTAACCTCATCTGAAGATGATTCCTCCTCAGAAGATGAGTCATCTTTTGTTTTCTTTGCAGCTTTTCCGTTAGTAGAAGCAACGGCCTTCTTGGGTGCAGGTTCCTTCAAAAACAAAGCATTGAAGGTTTTAGAAAGACGCTCAACAAGGTACAAAACGGACAGTAATAAACAGCCACAAAACTCTTACATCATCTGAAGAAGAGTCGTCAGATGAGTCTTCACTGCTTGAATCAGCCTTAGCTGGTGCCTTCTTCGCAGGAACTTTCTTAGCCTGGCATAATTGGAAGATGCAAAATAAAAACATGATACTTCGCTAAAATCTCAGAGAATACTATGTGACAAACAGCAAAGATAGTGACAATGAGTATCACACCTTCACCTCTTCCTCGGAATCAGAAGAATCTGATGAGTCAGAAGAACTCTCAACCTTTTTAGCAGGAACTTTCTTAGCCTAACATTATTTGAATATATTCAATAAAATCTCAGTGAACATTAACAATGCATTCCTACGAGCTAGACAACAAACACAACTAAACCTACAGTTAAATCTAACGTCATAGAGTACATACCTTCACCTCTTCCTCGGAATCAGAAGAATCTGATGAATCTGAGGAGCTCTCAACCTTCTTGGGCACCTTCTTCACGGCTTTCTCCTTCTTGACGGCAGCAATCACATCCTTCTTCTGCTTCTTTAGGTTCACTTTGGTATCGACATCATCCTCAGCCTCTCTCTTACCTGAAGTACAAGAACATACAAAAGTTAAAATCAAACAAACCCTTCAACATAAACCAACCAATACCGACAAAGAAGGCTTAAGTTAGATATACAAGTACGAGGAAAAACATAAACTTTGACACATAAGAAGGCTAAAGTTCTTACCTTTCTTCAAGGGTTTGGTGGCCTTAATCACAGCAGGTGCTGCTTCAGCCTGAAGAAGCGAAACGAAAACAGAGTATCAGTAACCTTGAAGAACAAACAGTAAAGGAAGATCGAGGAGAGCTAATTGGAAAACCCAGAAGGAGAAGAAGCTTACTTTGGTGGCGGATTTTTTACCCATGACGAATCTGAGAAGAGAGAAGAAGCGACTGCTAGGTTAAGGAGAGGAGAGAGGCAAAAACCCTAGAGAAGCTGCGCGAGATATTTTTCAGTTTAGGGTTTTAGGACATGTATTTATAATCGTTTTGGTTTTGGCTTGGGGGTAAACATGTCATTTCTAAGTATCGCATCTAATGGCTGTCTCCTCTCGAGCGTGTTATTTGATCCACACCGTCCACGTGGTAGAGTCTTGTTTTGTTTTTTATGGAAATATATAATTTTCATCAAGTGGATGACCGTTGGAACAAGGTAGGTCAAAGCGGAATACGCATCCTTCTCTATGATGGGCTTTTTTTAGTGGTCTTTTAATATATTGGGCTTTGTAAAACTTTGTGTTTTATTCCAGCCTAGTATAAAGTTTCTGATCATTGATTACATAGATAAAGACATAAACACAACAATCCATCTTTTTCTTTTGTTAAACCCTTTGTTAAAAGTCCATTATCGCAAGATGGCCCATCTCCGAATTCAGGAAGAAAAGACGTCTCGCCACCAGGAGAAACAATATAAACAGAAGTTCGGTTTCGGATCGAGTATTTCGGATTTTCGGGCATTTCAGTATAGGGATGTAGAACCCATTTTGATATTTTTATATATTAGATCGGGTTCGGGTATTTTCAGTTCAGATTCAGTTATTTTAGGTCGGATTTTGGATATTCAGATTTTTTCAAAATTTTCATTCTTCAAATTTCTTATACTTAAAATTTTACCATTAATTAATTATTATTTTTTAATTTTTAAAAGGTTGAACCATTAATAGGTTTGGAAATAAAACATTGAAAATAGAAAGAGATTAATTTAGTTGTTGTTTTAAGATTTTGAATGTAATTTTTGTTAATTCATGAAACAAAAAACTTGACATGCATTTTAAGCGAGTAGTAAATCACTTTGTCTATAAATATATGTATATTATTTAATTTTGAGCCATGAGAAACATCAATATAAATATTTTGATAAAATAAGAGAAGTAAACTAGAAATATATGATTATACATATGTTTGGTTATCTTCGGATATTTTTTTGGGTTCGATATTACCAGTTCGGGTTCGGATATCCAATCTCTCATAACTAAATATCCGTTCTAGTATTTCGCCACTTCGGTTCGGATTTCAATTCAGGTTTTTTGGGTCGAGTTTGGGTATCGGATAAAATGCCCACCCGTAATATAAACAGTAGGCTATGAATAGTATGTGCTCACCATTATAGCTTGTTTCAATGGTTCCTGCACAAGCAACAAATACAATAATGACAATCAAAACAATTTTTTGACAAGGCCACTACAGAAGAAGAAGGAGAACTGAGTAAATATTGCATTTGAATAGAGGAAAAAAGAGAGTTAAAGAGAAAAACTACGAACTCTTAAACTACTAATTACACATTTTTATTTCCTTGAGAGGCAAATCTTGTATCTCCTTTCTTTGTTCAACTTGTACACTTCAATAAACATAATCTTTAGTCATAATATCTCTTATTATTGTTTGTTTAATCTCTAATTATATTACCGATTTTAGGATTAAACAATTAGCGCCTACCGTGGAGCCTAGAGAGTCTTCGCGGACAACACAAACCACCACGAAGTCAAAGATTGTCAATATCCTCAATTGGTACAACATTAAACATGTCGGCTGTTAGACATGATTTATCACAAAAATCTGATTCCAAAAAGCCACAATCATAAAACACTGAACTGGCAATGAAGACATGATCCATCGGAGAATCCCAGCTATTCCGGCCCAAAGGGTTACCACGCACCTCACGGTCAATCGGTTACGTAACATGCCGAGATCTCTGGAGAAAGACATGACATGTCTGCCCTAGATACACAGACTAGTTAGAGCGAGTTGATGAGTGTAAAAGACAAGGACAAGACCATTATTATATATACGTTTTTTACTTACTCACTCGAGTTCTAGAACAATATCTTTCAACACTGTTTTATTGTGCTTTGTTCTTTGTATTTGCCATATTCATTGGTAATAATTTTAGTCCAATTTGAGAAAACAATCTTAGAGATCTACTAACAGAGACCTTTCCTTAAACTTTACACTATTCATATTAAATTCTAATTGCAGGTTTCAGTGAGATACCATGGTTTTTTTTACCATCTTTTGACCATGGTATAAGTCCTATTTAGAGCCATTATTATGTATTTTGAGTCGTTTTAGAGTCTTTTTAGATTGAAGTACGTTTTGAGCTACTTTAGAGATTCTAGAGTTATTTGAGATGTAGAACTGCACATATGCATCAAACGTTTAGTTATGGATGGATGACTTCCCACAGTGCGAGTGAGATCATCTTGAGCCACGAGATAGAGCTTTGGTTTGGCTTTGTAATGCTACCAGTTTGAGGTCAATAAGGATCGTAGATCAAAAGTTATGCTCTTTTTACTAAAGAGTAGTTCATCTGACATGCGAGAAGAAGCAGTCGAGCTTACAACATGGTGTCGACCGAAACCACCTTGGTGTCGATAGACACTCCTCCAAATTAGCAAACCGACAATTTTTAACGAAGTTTCAAAAATTGCAACTTTCCTCCAAAGTTTCTCTTATTTAGAAAAGAGTCATGGATGTATTTTAACCTATATATATACTGTTTCTAATCCATTGTTTGGGCTAAGCTTTCTTTTAGGGTTGGAGAGAAGAGAATAATTTCGGAGTTCTCTTAGAACTCCATTTTTGATTCATTATATGATATATGTTCTTTGTTTGATTATTTATTCTCTGATCATGTCTAAGTAGATCACCTGTTAGATTAAGGGATTATCTAGGGGTTTGATAAGCTTCTAGAATATAGAATTGCTAAGGTATTATACTCTATCCTTCACATAATTGTTACTGCTTCTTTCTAGAGTAATTAACTAGAAACTTAATTATGGGATAATTGGCACACACTGTCAATTACCTTAATATAATCCTGCTGAACTAGGTTGATAAATACAATGAGAGTTAGTTTAGAAAATTAGTGAATATCGAACTGAACATTAATGTTTGTCTTGAATTATTGGAATTCTCATACTAGAGTTGAAATTCTAGGATTTAGACATCTAACTAGACTCACAACAGGAGTTGGATATCTTACTTATGAATTCAAGTTATAGGATCAAACTTTTAGAATTTGTAGATTTGAGTTCTGATAGTTTGAATGAAACTCAAAGTCTAAGACATTGTCCATTTGTTTTACAACCGATTTACTACTTGTTATTTATTGCTTTTTATATTTTTCCTAACTTAATCAATAATCTAATGTCTATTATGTGATTCACGCTCCATGTAAATTCGATTTCTAAGTACTGAAATCGATCTCTTATTTGAGAGAGTTGCTCTAAGGGTAATTTGAGCTAATCAAATTTGGCGTCGTTGCCAGTGAATGTTTAATTCACCATTAAACTTGGTGAAAAGATTTTTTCTAGGTTTTTCTTTTAAGTATACTTAATTATCTCTTTCTTATGGCTTTCAGGTACATGCATATATGAGTACCAAAAGCAACAAGGATTGCTTAGTCCAAGAGCTATTGGTGAATGTAACTTTTAGTGAATGAATCATTACAATCTTTGGTGATGAACCATTGCAACTGTTGGTGATTGTAGTATTTGGTGATTAATCATTACAACTTTTGGAGTTAACCAAACTTTTATAGTTCTATATAGGACTGGGCATTTCGGGTATCGGTTCAGTTCATGTAGGAAGCTAGAGGATCCATTTACTTCTTGCCCTATTTTTGGTTCGGTTCGGTTCAGATAGTTTCAGGTTTGGTTTGGTTCGGATAGTAAAATTAAGAACCGGAAAGTACCCAGAAAAAACTTGGTTTTATTTGGTTCTGGTTCCGGTTCGGTTAGTTTGGGTAGTTGAGGTTAAATATCGAATATTTTGGGTAAAATATTGAATAATTTAGATAATTCAGATAAAATCTTGGATATTTCAGATTACTATGAATATCTAGGATAAAAATATTTGAATTCTTTCGGATATTTTTGGGTAGTTCGGATACTTTATAATAATTTAGTTTTCTTCAACAATTTTTGAATATTTTTAATAGACTTTTAAATTATAAATACATATTGAGGTATGTTATATATATATATATATAATTAATATTTGATATATTCGGGTATCCATTCGGTTTGGTTATTTCAGATGTAGAAATATAGAAACCATTCGAGTATTTGAGGGTTTCGATTTGGTTCCGGGTTTTGGTATCTCGGTTCGGTTCCGTTTGGTACTTCGGTTCCAGTTATTTTGTCCAGGCCTAGTTCTATATAAGGAGTTGGAAAATTCATAACAAGAAGCCACAACAATCACATATATACTAGAAAATAGAGATTTATTGTTAAAAGATCATCAAAGATTTTTAAAGAAATACATATAAACATAAAAAAAAAACTCTTTTTGTTGTTCTTGTATCTTAGTTTAAGCTTGAAAGTTTTGTTTGAGAAACCGATAACATTCTAGAATATTTATACTGGAATACCATTTCGAGTTCAAAAATATTTTTAAAGAATCTAATAAAATCGTTAGTAAATTCAAAAATGGTAAATCTATGATTTATCAATTGACTTAATTTCATTTGTGTTAGTTTATATAATAAGTGTTGGTGTTTTATAAAAACTCACGCAAAAATTCATGACAATATTATAAGTCAGCATATATTTATTACAATATTCAATCTCCTCGATATTCCCTCTAAAAATCAATATCCAATCTCCTAAATATTCTATCTAAAAAATAAAGTAGGTAAATAAATATATAAAATAGTAATTGTTTTTGAAAAGTACAAAATATTAATTCGAATATCGTCTATTTAATAGGAAAATTTATTTAAATGTCATGGGAAAATAATTGAAACTTATTTAAAAAGTGGTTTGAACTAAATATCATCTCACAATTATAAGAAATAAATTTAAAAGATTGAGACACACTTGTATGCAATACAGGTCTGTTAAAAATATAACTAGAACATTAAGTTTATATAAATATATATTTAAATACTT